>CAUYQV010009982.1:0-51717 GCA_963574575.1 Galagoides demidoff
GGAATGAAGGGACCCCCGAAGCCAGGGTAGACTCCCACCTCATGAAACAGACCACCTGCTGGGAGACTTTTCAGGCAGGGATTTTCCGAGCACTGGCTGACTGACTACACTCCTGGGACTTCCTGGGTGCTTGCGGGCGCCCCTCTCCACATCCTGCTTCCCCAAACTCCCGCCAGCTACCCCAACGGCTAAAACTCATCCCCTGACCCTGCTCACTCCCTGCTCGGAATTTCCCTTGCTTAACAGACCCCTTGCACAACCCACTCCCTGCTCGGAATGCTCGGAATTTCCGTTGCTTAAACGGACCAGTGACCTTACCCCTTTACTCAACTGCCCTTCCCCTGATCAGAATCTCCCTTGTTCAAACAATCACCGACCCCCACACCCATCTGTTTGCGGATTTCAGCTTTAAAAGAAGCCTATAACAGCCATTTGGGGTCCTTCTTCCCGAGTGGCTGAGGGACCCTGACGCGTCAGCAATAAACTCGCCTCTTGCTTTTGCATCGACCTGAGTCTGGTGACTGTTCCTTGGGGGCGGCTATCGTGCCTGGACCCCGTTTTGGGTCCAACAGTCACCTTAAAGTATCAAAAACATCTGTACCCCCTTAATATTTTGGAATTTTTTAAAAGTCCAAACCAATAAAGGAATGACATTTTAAAAAAAATCTTGATTGCATTTATGTGCAGTTAGCAATTTCCAGAGAAATCTCTGATATATTTTCCCTGAAAACAAAGAAAGAAAGAAAAAAGACAAGATTGTTCATAAAATTTAGTAAAAACTTCCTAAATTTGTTAAAAAGGAAATCCTTTGAAATTATTGAAAATAATTGAGCGACTAATTCACACTGGGCCTTCTGCAGGAGAGTTTTCACACTGTGTTCTCATATCTAGTTCTCAGAAAACCGTCCCTGTTGTACTGACAAGCAACCTAAGCACCAGAGGGGTTAAATGACTTGGCCAATGCCAAAAGCCACGAAGAGGACCCATCCTTCCAACCTAGATTAATGAGCTTCCAATGGTAAACTCTTGGGCAGGCGTGTTATTCATACATAGCAACAACTGTTAGAATGTCTCATTCACCACCGCTTGGAGCACTTAGGACACTCTGAGGATATAATGGAGACTATGGGTGGGGGAAGTGTCCATTATGATTAATATGAGCAGAAACTTCAGATTCAATATTTCTAGTAATATTCTAGAAAAATACATATGCTTAGTTAACAGCCACAACCGCTTCGGCAAGGAGGAGACAGTGAATCATTTCAAATAATGCTGGACCCAGGTGCTGTCATTCCCCCACTGAATGGGCTTCTAGTCCACAGAGTTTTGCTGATGCAGCTGCTACAGCTTAATGCTTTAGAAAGGTGTTTTTGTTTTTGTTTTTTAATTTATAGCTTGAAGTTAAAATTAACCAGGAATTTAAAAGCAGTACAAAAGCCACGTGCATCGTTCGGTCACTATCTCAGAATACCACTTTCATTTTTGCCCATGTTTTTGCTTGAGTGGCTGGAATGTGGGGATGGATAAAGAAAATAACAACAGACTAACACAGGAAATTACTACCAAACAATGTGAGCTATTTCAAAGTCATGAACTAAAAACAAAACACTAAAAATGCTTTGGTTTCTATGGTCATTTTCAGAATAAAGGAGTCAAAGGAGGCTAGGCAGAAAGTGTTGATGTTTGTTATTGTGTTTTTTCCTACTTGCCTCCCCTGGCCCAGCCACATCCTATTTAACTGATGTCTGTTCACAGGCAGAAAAATGAAAACAGACCATGTTTGCTACAGGCCACAAACAAGGTTTCCTTTATCTGGCACCACATAGCTCCTAGAAGCATGTTCCTAATGGAAGCAATCACTCGCCTAAGGGTTTAGTTTTTGTTGTTTTTGCTTTAAAAGCATTCACACACACACACACACACAAAATCTCTATGGAAGAATATCAGTATCTTTTCAATTCTTCAACAAGGAAAAAAAATTTTTTAAAGCAGCAAATGCATATCTAGCAATTCTGAGCCTGATCACTCACACTGTGAATGTTTTTAATAAAAATAAGTAGCCTTAGGAATATAAGCCATCCCTTAAAGCATTTCTCCTTTTTGGGCATCACTGCAAAGATTTCTGCTGTCTCAGGAGCACTGTTGCTAAAAGCTCTATACATTATCTTTTGGCAAAAAAGGTTTGCCCCAGGCAGCTCCTAGAGAGCTAAACAAAAACAATTCAGGAACATTCCTTGTCATCCAAAAACACATTTTCCATAAGAAATGTGGTTAGATCCACAGATCACCTTTCAAAGTCTAATTTTACCCTTACCATTACCAAATCTTTTGCTAAAATATTATCCAAGAAAGCAAAATGGCATTGAATTCTCCTCTTTTCTTTGAAGAATGGGCCTGGAGAGGACTAAGATATAAGGAGCATTAAAGGCGAGCAGCAAGACTCCTAGCTGCACACAAAGAGTAAGTAGCTGGCTTGTTGAGCAATCCAGAGTCGGCACATTAGAGAATCAGGCCTGTAATTTCCAGCTGTAAAAAGCAGGTCTACAAAGGTAACAAGTAGCAAGAAAATAAAGTCATATATTTAATAAAAATAAAGTTCCGAAAAATGTTCCTGCTTCTTCCCACGCATATTTTAAACATTAATAGCATGTTAAAAAGGGTTCTGTTCTGGGATTTTATGCCCCCAAATTATATATGTTTCATTAAGGCCCTTGACTATTAAATGCTAGTTCCTATCAGTGGCAAGGCAAAATATAAATCAATAGTTAATGGCATGTTAAAAGAAGAGCACATTCTTTGAAGTTGTTCTTGAAGCAGCTTGGGCTGTCTAATTAAGGGGTGTTTAAAGGAAGGAGGAAGAGGAAGAGAACAAGAAGGGGAGGTGAAGAGGAGGAGGAAGTGAAGGAGAGGGAGAGGAGGAAGAAGAGGAGAAGAGGAACAAAGCCTCTTACTAAAAGACCAAAAAGCCAACTCAAGTTTAAAATTGAGTCCCATGCATACTATCTCTCAACTCCCTTTCTGACAAGTTCTAAATCACATGGCACTTCTGGCTGGGAATGATAGGCCAAGATCAGCCAAACCCAATAAGGGTTGGAGCTCAAACACAAGCCCACTGCACTCAGGAGAACTTCTTTAGCCCCTGCCTACAGAATTCAATTAGTTTGGGCACACTACACTAAAAATTGCTTTCAAGGAACACAGTTCAAAGATTGAGTTCCACTTTTGCTGTCCATTCACAATAAAATATTTGCAGAAATTGGACATCCTTTTACATAATTACATAAAATACATAAACATTTATTCAATTTTTATAAAGTAATTTATAATCAAAGCTACACATTTTCTGAACTTTAAGAACCCAGAGACTCAGGGGGCGCCCATACCTCAGTGGCTAGGGCGTCGGCCACACACACCAAGGCTGGTGGGTGTGAACCCAGCCTGTGGCAGCTAAAACAACAATGACAACAGCAACAAAAAAAAATAGCTGGTTGTTTTGGTGGGCTCCTGTAGTCCCAGCTACTTGGGAGGTTGAGGTAAGAGAATCACTTAAGCCTAAGAGTTTGAGATTGCTGTGAGCTGTGACCGAGGGCGACATAATGAGACTCTGTCGTAAAAATAATAATAATAATATAACATAACATAAAAAAAGAACCCAGAGACTCAAAATAATGATAAACATGAGACATATGTTACAACAGTCAGAAACAAGGCACACCCAATCTCTTACCAAATACAAACCTAGCTCTTATTATTTTTTGTATTTGAGGTCAACATAAGTAGTTTGCTCTTTCAGAAAATTTTAAATAATTGCCAAACAGAAATAATATTCTTCAACCTATACCAGAAATAAATTTCTCAGTCTTCTTCGTCAGTCTTGGCCAAGGCCTTAGCATTACTCAACAACTACTCAAATCTCCAATCCAAATCAATTTAAATAGCTGTATCTTTGCCAAATCTTTATGCTTACAGAGTTGACTCTATAAATAATGTTGACTGATTTGTAAGATTAAAACAGGACCTCCAACTATCCAATGTCAATGCTGTCATCCCTGATTTGTGTTTTTAGAAAAAGGTTATGGGGTTTGCTCACTTTATTTAATTATGAAGTACAAATGAAAAAAAATCTCACCTTGTGATGCCCAAATTCATTCAAAACACTTCCCAGTTTTCTGGTGTTACTGTGTGGCTTTTGAGCGGCAACAGCTGGATGGGGATCCCGCCAGTCGATGGATAAACGGTGATACCAAAGGCGCTGATTCTGCAGAACATGAGCTGATTTGACACTAGGATCAAAACGATGCACTTCACATCCGTTGTTGGCCATACTAACCTCAAAACGGGTATCATCACTTCCCAGCCTATAAAGAACAAGGATGGAAACAACAACGAAAAATGAGATGAGTCCCATACGCTCTGCTGGATTGGCAAAATGACAGTTATGAGGCCCATCTTCTACTCCTATTTTCTAATAGACTTTTTTTCACAAAAAGAACTAATGCTCAAAGCTTCCAGATAAAAGAGAATTTATCTGCTAAACACAGACCAGAAAATCATGTGCTCAAACACACAGAAGTAATATCAAATTGATTGCTTAAAATGTGTAAATCATAGCAGTAATGAAACAAAGAAGAATTTCCAATAGTCTAAAGAGATTTTCTCAGAATATATCAAAAAATATAAGCACTGGGATCAGTTCCCTTGAGGAGAGTTTCATTCTATTAATCAAGTCATTTGTCTCCATTCTAACGACTGCAGTGTTGTCCATGTACTTTTACTTAAAGACAACAGCTGTATTCTTAGAACTGGAATATAATTTTATTTATTTATTTATTTATTTATTTTGAGACAGGGTTTCACTTTGTCACCCCTAGTAGAGTACCATGGGGTCATAGGTCCCAGCAACCTCAAGCTCTTAGGTTCAAGCAATTCTCTTGCCTCAGTTTCCCTAGAAGCTGGTACTACAGATGCCTGCCATAACGCCCAGCTATTATTTTTTAGAGACAGGGTCTCACTCTTGCTCAGGCTGATCCCAAACCTATGAGCTCAGGCAATCCACCCACCTTGGTCTCCCAGAGTGAGAAATGGAGTATATTTTTAAATAATACAGTTAAAGAAAAAAAGGTAAATGTACATGGTTTTGCTAGATCCAGAACTCAAGAAGCAGAAGGGATTCCTTACCTTAATCTACATCAAAAGGGACAGAAATTATGAATTCATTGTACTTAAGTACCAAATAGGTAGCATGTCATTTAGAATATTATGAGATCATAAATAGTGAATTTACTCAGAAATATTCCTTATTTAATGGTGTAAGGACATCACTTTGATTAAAGCACCAATTTTAATGATAGCATGAAATTAATAAGAGGGTAATTTTTTTAAAATAGTGATTATGGCTTCTCTACCCAGAATACTATAATTATATGTGATTTAAGATACCAAAATCTCAAAATATCTATAATACATTGGCCAGGGAAGCACCTCATTGTCTTATACTCTACTACAGTTGGCCCTTGAACAATGCAGGCTTGAGCTGCCCAGGGTCACCTACATAATATAAGTAATTTTTTTCAATATATACAGTAGGCCCTTTCTATCTGTGGTTCTGCATTTTTGGATTCAGCCAAATTTGGATTGAACAACAGATATGGACAGTTGACTTTATCTATCCACAGGTTTTGGTATCGATAGGGTAGGAGGGGATGAGAATGATCTGGAACCAAGTGCCCCCAATGCCAAGGAATGGAAGGATATACATTCAGTATATAATCAACATTGTTAAAATGTACATACTACCCCAAGCATTCTACAGATTTAATGTAATACCTATCAAAGCACCAATGTCATACTTTAAAAAACTTGAAAAAAACAGTACTTTGTTTTATATGGAATCAGAAAAAAACTTGAATAGCCAATACATTACTTAGAAATCAAAACAAATCTGGAGGCATCACGATACCAGACTTCGGGTTATACTACAAATCTATAGTGATTAAAACAGTATGGTATTGGCACAAAAATAGAGAGGTAGATATATGGAATAGAACAGAGAATCTAGAGATGAACCCAGACACATATTGTCATTGATCTTTGATAAGCCTAATAAAAACATACATTAGGGAAAAGAATCCTATTTAACAAATGGTGCTATGAGAACTGGCTAGCAACCTACAGAAGACTGAAACTGGATACACACCTTTCACCACTAATAAAAATTGATTCTCACTGGATAAAAGATTTAAATTTAGGACATGAAACTATAGAAATACTAGAAGACAGTGCAGAGAAAATGCTTGAAGATATTGGCCTGGGAAAATATTTTATGAGGGGGACCCCCTTGGCAATTGAAGCAACACCAATAATATATTACCGGGATCTGATCAAGCTAAAAAGCTTCTGCACAGCTAAAGGTACTACAACTAAAGCAAACAGGTAGCCTTCAGAATGGGAGAAGATTTTTGCAGGTTATGATTCCAACAAAGGTCTGATAACTAGAACCCACACAGAACTCAAGCTAATCAATAAGAAAAGAACAACCCCATTTCTTTGTGGGCAAGAGACTTGAACAGAAACTTCTCTGAAGATTTCAGGCAAATGGCCAACAAACACATGAAAAAATGTTCATCATCTTTAATCATCAGAGAAACGGAAATCAAAACCACTTTGAGATATCACCTAACTCCAGTAAGATTAGCCCACAACACAGAGTCCCAAAACTGCAGCTGCTGGCATGGATGTGAAGAGAAGGGAACACTTCTACACTGCTGGTGGGATTACGAACTAATGCAGCCTCTTTGGAAAAAAGTATGGAGAATTCTCGAGGAACTAAAAGTTGACCTCCCATTTGATCCTGTGATTCCATTACAAAGTATCTACCCAGATGAACAAAAATCATTTTACCACAAAGACATTTGCACCAGAATGTTTATTGCAGCCCAATTCATAATTGCCAAGTCATGGAAGCAGCCCAAATGCCCATCAACCCATGAATGGATGAACAAATTGTGGTATATGTATACTGTGGAATACTATGCACCCATAAAAATATGGAGATTTTACATCTTTCATGTTTACCTGGATAGAGCTGGAACATATTCTTCTTAGTAGAGAATCTCAGGAATGGGAAAAAAGTATCCAATGTATGCAATACTATTATGAAACCATTACATAAATGCTTACACATTCATATGAATGATAAAACACAAATACAGTTAAGAAAGGAGAGGAGAGGAGGGAGGGGGAGGGGAGGAGGAGGGCAAGTACAGTGTATTTGGTGGGATCTCACCTAATGTGCACAATGAAAGGGTACATTTCAAAACAACTGAGAAAATATTATAAATGCTTACCACAAAAAATAAGTGAGGTGATGATTATGTTAATCAGTTTGATTTAAGCATTCCGCATTGTATATCAAATCATCACATTGTATCCCATAAATGTATACGGTTATGATTTAATAAAAATTAAATTTAAAAAAGAATCATTTCTCAGATTTTAGTTAACTAAAGTAAGTCTTCAGTACAGAGATCACCCACCTAGACATTCTTACCACAGTTAGCCTTCTGTATGCCGGTTCCTATCTGCAAATTCACTGGAGATTGAAAATATTCAAAAATAAAACATAAAAAGTAACAATATAACAATAAAAAACAGTACAAATAAAAATCAGTACAATGTAACAATAATTTACATAGCATTTACATCATACATATTAAGAGTAACCTAGAGGTTGTTTAAAATACTAATATAAGGGAGGATGTTCATAGATTGTGTGCAAATATTAAGCCCTTTATATCAAGGAAATGCACATCTGCAGATTCTAGTATCCACAGTGGTCCCGTAACCAGTCTCCTAGGATGCTGAAGGGTGACTGTAGTCTCAATTGCCTCTTCCCATCCCTTCACCCTATCATGCTGCTCTTTTCCTCCTGGATTCCATGGGATGTCAACCCTCTGACATCCCTCAGCTCTTTCAATGCTTTTTGCCTCCTCTCACAAACACTTCCATTTATTCTACCTCAGAGATGTTGTTTCAAGGGATATTTTGCTTAATTAAATTTTTTTCAAACTTTGATGAACAAAACAGTGTTATCATAGGTCCTCCAGTAGAAAAGAGCCGTTTTCTAGCTTCACGAAGAGAACGCTATCAAAAGAAGTACTCACTAAATGTAATTTGTATTTAGAGTGAAAAATGTGAAGAATTGGGTGGCACCTGTGGCTCAAAGGAGTAAGGCGCTGGCCTCATATGCCAGAGGTGGTGGGTTCAAACCTATCCCCGGCCAAAAACCACACACACACACAAAAATAAAAGCGAAGAATTTCTTCCTCTAATTTTCAGAATATTGTTTTCAAGAAAACATTCTCTAGTCTAAAACAAATCTAAAAAAAATCTTAATTAAATTAGCTACATACGGTTCTGTAACTATTGTTTTTGATAAGGCACTTTATTTATATGTTGATACATTTTCAATTTAAACTATCAAAACCACCCTGAGATATCACCTAGCCCCAGTGAGAATAGGCTACATCACAAAAATCTCAAAGCTACAAATGTTGGCATGGATGTGGAAAGAAAGAACAATCTTGTACTGTTGAGACTGTAAACTAATAGAGCCTTTATGGAAAGACGTATGGAAAATTCTCCAGGAGCTAAATGGAGACATTCCATTTGATCCTGCAATTCCATTATTAGGAATGTACCTAAAAAAAAAAAAGAAATCATTTTATCACAAGGATATTTGCATTAGAATGTTTATTACAGCTCAATTCACAATTGCCAAGTCATGGAAGCAACCTAAGTGCTCATCAATCTGTGAATGGATTAATAAACTGTGGTATATCTACACCATGGAATACTATTCAGCCTTAAAAAAGATGGTGACATTATATCTTTTGTATTTACCTGGATGGACTTGAAACACATTCTTCTTAGTAAAGTTTCACAAGAATAAAGCAAGAATCCAATGTACTCAATATTAATATGAATCTAATAGAAAAACAACTACATGCCCATAGGAGAGAATAACGCAAGTATATTCAAGGGGGAGGAGGGGAGTGACAGGAGGGGGATCAGCAAGCTCACACCTCAAGGGCACATCGTGAGTGTGCACAGCACACCCCCGGATGAAGGGCCCAACTGCCTCAACTACAACTTAGACCTCACTTTAGAAACACAAACAACATAACCTAATCAGGTGTGCCCTCATATTAATCTGAATTTTAAAAAAGGTTAAGATGGGGGATGTTAGTAACCTGTAACCTAGGAAGGGGAATCTGTTTGACCTGTACTGTGATGACTCATAAAATGACTGGTGCTTACATTTACTGGGAGAGTATGAAAATAACAAAGCAGAACAGGACAGCAGAGCAGTTCTTTGAAGAAATAGCTTCACTACTCTCCAGAATTGCTGGCTTTTCTGTAAATAAAAGTGAAACTGTTGATCGTCCTATAAATAAATAAATATACACAGAACTCACATTATAATAAGTATATAAGATGGACATAGAAAGTTTTCTACCACTAAAAATTTTACCCAGTCATTTACAGAGATAACCACGGTTAGCAGTTTTTTGTGTATCTTTTTTTTTTTTTTTTTGAGACAGAGTCTCACTATGTCACCCTGGGTAGAGTGCTGCGATGTCACAGCTCACAGCAACCTCATACTCTTGGGCTTAAGCAATTCTCTTGCCTCAGCCTCCCAAGTAGCTGGGACCACAGGTGCCCACCATAACGCCCACATATTTTTGTTGTTGTTGTTGTTTAGCATGTCTGGGCCGGGTTTGAACCAGCCTGCCTAGGTATATGTGGCCGGCACTGTAACTACTGAGCTACAGGCACTGAGCCAGTGTGTATCTTTCCACAAGTTTTCTATATGTATATAAGTATTCTCTGTAATAAATATCATAAACATACACATAAAAGCTAATCATTACATAGTGGGAAACTATTTTGTATAATACATTAGATAACATGAAATATTTGTAATTTTTGATTAACTTTTGCTCAATCTATTTAATCTCAATATATAAATATGTACTATATTGGAAAGTAATCAACTACATTCAGGTAATTGATGGCTATAGTTCCTACTTTCACTTATTTGAAATGGTACTTCTTTTTTTTTTTTGGAGACAGGAGCCTCAAGCGGTCCCCCTGGGTGGAGTGCTGTGGCATCTCAGCTCACAGCAACCACCAACACCTGGGCTTAAACGCTTCTCCTACCTCAGCCTCCCAATTAGATGGGACCACAGGCGCCCGCCACAATGCCTGGCTGTTTTTTGGTTGCAGGCGTCATTGTTCTTTGGCGGGCCTGGGCTGGATTGGAACCCGCCACCTTGGGTGTATGTGGCTGGCACCTTAGCCACTTGAGCCACAGGCGCCGAGCCTGAAATGGTACTTCTTTAGGCTTAGTTTAAGTTAGTCAAGTTTGTGGCAGGTGAGAAAAACAAGAGAAGGAATAGCTGCAATAAGAACAGATGTTGCAAAACAGAGCCCAATGTGATAAAACCAGGAGTCAAATCCAATCCAGGTACTTCCAAAGCAAGTGCCCTCTATACTATACCTTACTGCAGAAGAAGGCAGGACACAGGATCATAGAAGGAATAGTTATGATCTCAGGCCTAGGGAATTGTCAGTCACTAGACTAGATAGTAAATCTCCACAAAGAAAAGGGCAGTGCTGAGTAAATGAATGACAACAGACAGATGCAAAATGCTGCCCTAAGTGGAAGAAAATTATTAGGTAGGGTCTGGAATTCCCAGGATATACATTACAATATCCAATACCCAAAGGCAGCCTACCGTGAGCTACTTTTCATTGATTTGTTCATGTATATAAATTAATATTTATAGAGCACTTTATATATACAAGGCACTACACTGGACACTAGGGACAAATAGATAAATTAAACATGGTCCTTGATCTGAAGAAGCTCACAAAGTTGTAATGAAGAAAGATTTTTGAACAAATAACTATAATAAAATGACGACCATTATGTACAGCAAAAATGTATTTAGTCTATCAGGAGACCATTTTCTGCTGTTATTTAACTGGAAAGAGGATTCATTGTAGAAAGCTTTACTTGATAGAATATTTTACTTAATGTTTATTTCATGAAGCAAGAAATACAGATCATACTGCTTTCATCTCAAGGTCTAAGTTGACTGTCCCATTTCTATCACGCCATCTGTATTCTAGTCATTGGGAATGGTAAGAGGGAATGTGATGGTCTCAACTCTTTCCTCTTGGGGGAGTGGCCTAGATGTTGCACCCATCACTTCCACTCAAAGCTAGTCATATGGCCCCTTACAGCCATACTGAAGGCTGGGAAATATAGTAATCAGCAGAGTGGCCATGTGCTCTGCTAACCACAGAAGTTCTGTTACTAAAAAAGGAGAGAACGAATATTGGAGGACAATTAGCAGTCCCTGCATCAATCCATTGCAGAAATAGTTAAGCAGTTTATATATATTCAACAGTATAAGCCTTTAAATTAAGACTGCAACCACTCCCTGCCTATGGAGGAGAAAGAAAATTATATACCCCATGCTTATAAATATTATTCAGTATATGTTGATGCTAGGGTTTGAGATAGAAAGACTATCAAATCTGACGGTTGTTGAGAAAACAGGTAAAGGGAGATGTATAGGGCTAAATCCAAAGGTAACAGAATAACAGAGTAGCCACCGTGGCCCTCTTTCTCTGACATCTCAGAGAAAAACAAGGAGGATCCCTGCATGCAGTTGCATAGGTTGTGCAGTGAACAACTCTAGGAACTATCATTCACATGATAATTACCATAATGGTGGTTTTCTAGCAGATGAAGGTTCTTGAGGGAAGGGTGCTCTTTCCCAAGTTGTACAAAGGTGTTCTTTGGACTAGCTGTGAGTGGTGCTGGCAACCATATGCCTTTATTGCTGCAGAAGTGTAGAAGGGATGGACTGTAGCACCACTTCAGGCTGTTGGTTACTCTTCTTAAAATAATCCTGAGAATATTAAGGTGACTGGCCTTTACATTCCGCAGGAATCAAAAACACAGAGCATAAGAACATGAAAGATGCTCAAGATCATTGCCAGTAAGGAAATACAAATCAAGACCACAGTGAGATACCACTTCACATCCACTAGGATGGCTATAATCTATATGACCAATAATGGGCAGTGCCTGTGGCTCAAAAGGGTAGGGGGCCGGTCCCATATGCCGGAGGTGGAGGGTTCAAACCCAGCCTGGGCCAATAAAAAATGGCAAAAAAAAAGTGACCAATGATAATAAGTGTCCGCAAGGATGCGGAGAAACTGGAATCCTCATAGATTACTGTTAGGGACATAAAATGGTACCTACCTAAGAGAAATGAAAACGTATGTCCACACAAAATCTAGCACAAATTGTATGCTTCTATTTATATGCAATTTCCAGAATAGGTAAATCTATAAAGACCAAAAGTAGAGTAGTGGTTGCCTAAGGCTAGGGCTGAGGAGTCAGGGGAAGAGGGTTGGAGAGAAAGTAAGAGTGACTGCCGCTGGGGACAGGGCTTCCTTTGGAGGGCAATGAAAGTGTTCTATAGCTGACCATACTGAGTAAAAACCCTTGAACTGTATCTTTTAAATGGATGAATCGTGTGAACTTATATCTCAATAAGCCGCTTGGAAAGCTGAAACTAAACTCAGAGCAGATCCAGGGAAAGTTTTTAAACCTCCCCATGGAGGAGAGAAGGTTGGAAAAGGTAAGACAACCCGTGTTTCCCCTGGGAGTTTCAGTATTCCTTTCTCCCATCCAGCAACAACTAGAGAATCTGGCCAAATAACTATTTAAATGTGCAAACTGCCAACTACTGGGGGGGGGGGGACAATGAAATAGGTTTTTTTAAAAGCATAAATGACACAATAATGGATAAAAACTATATTATAATTACTAATTTTTATTAAATGACATTACATGAAATACCAAGATTTCATTTAAAACATGTTTTCTCAACAGGGACGATACCACTTCCAACGGGGAGAAATGAATTTGGGGAACAAAAATATCTTTCTTCTTTTTACATGTAAAGCACAGATTATGCACGCTTTACATAAATAGATACACAGTACATCAATGGTATTAAAATTACGTGAAGAAAGTGGGAAAAAAGGCCTAACAAGAGAGCTTGAGGTCCATAGCTTTCTGATTCCTCCTCCACATACACCATACTAACACCTTCCTGCTGTTTTAAACTGTCACAAGATGAAAACGTTCAGCTCTGGAGCTCATTCATTCCCCTTAAAACGCTCATAGCAACCAAAAGTCCCAGATTTTCTGTGTAAAATATTGGCTCTTGTTACCTAACCGTGAAATCTTCTGCTGTCTTATACTAAGAACTTATGGATTGAAACCAAAAGGCACGACCAATCACAGAGCTAAAAAGGAGATGAAAATAGTCACCTATGTATTTTCCTTCTCAAGTTTCTCCTCCTCACCCTCTCCTACGCCTGAAATTCAATCTTTGCCATAGAAGTGACGTAGGTGACTTTCTCCTTTCACTTTATCTACTACCCTCATCCCCCATCCTTTCCGTCACCACTGTACACACAAGAAGCTCTCAGGGCAGGCTCTGTCTGAAGTTGTGAGGTAGACGATTTTATCACTGGAACCCACAACCTCTCCTTACTTCTCTCTCCCCTTCTCCATAATATACGCCTGTCTCCAGTCCCTCCCTTCATTGGTCTAGCCTACTTCACGTCAGAACTGAAAAGGATGAGTCTTTCATCTTCAACCCAACAATACACAGAGTACACCCCCCCCCCCGCCCAAACAAATGCCTTTTACATTAACTGTAGAATAAAAAGCTTTGACTCCCAGTAAAGAAGCTTTAGTCATCAGAGAAAAGATGATACCTGCTTCAGGTATTGAATGTGGAGGAAAGGGGGTGAGACGGATCAGAAAGTAGGGCCACCAGCCTTTGTCGTCTGACTTTTTGTGTTCTTACATCCCTCCTTTCTCTCACTCCGTGAAGATTACCCCCAGTTGCTGCTGGATCCACTGTATTCGGTTTGCTTGGGAATTACTGGGTACACCTACGATGTGGGCTTGTTGGTGCCCAGCTTGTATGGTGCTGGGAGCACATATGGGCCTGTAGTAGGGACCACATGACCCACTTACCACCTGCCCTCCCTCCTATCTTGGACCTGTCCCGACACTTCCCGGTGCTAGGAATCACTATGGTCTTTGAGCTTGCTCTTCATTTCGAAAGCACCACTTCTGGTCAGGGTCTCTCCATTCCCTCAGCATCAACTGAGATGTCAGTCAGCTATCCACTTGCCCCAAAGGCAATTTACCTGAGCAAGGGGAGGCTTGTCTGAATCCTGGATCCTTAACAGTACAATCAACGCAGTCACGCACAATCCAAAGCATCCTTTTTTTAGGCATCAGAAATATTTTCCTTAGATTCAGTTTTAAATTAAGGTTTTACTCAAACACTGAAACACTGGACCTTTTTTTCCCCATTCATTGCCTTGGCTCACTTTCCTTTTTTTTTCTTTATTGTTGGGGATTCATTGAGGGTACAAAGAATGAGGTTACACTGATTGCATTTGTTAGGTAAAGTCCCTCTTATAATTGTGTCCCACCCCAAAAAACGTAACCCACACTGTGACCCCCCACTCCCTCCCTCCTTCCCTCTCTCCTCTCCCTTTCCCCCACCCCCCCCCACTATGTTCTAGGTAATCAACTGTCTTCATATGAGACTTGAGTATATAGGATTTTTGTTTCTCCAGAACACTGTACCTTTTAATCTATTCATTTCTTATCCCAGTGGAATTCAGATGTTCTTGTGTGTCCTTTACAAACTTTATTTTGAATGATAAACATTTAAATGAAAATGAGAAAGTTATTTTGGGTGAAGTCTGTTCAGGTCCTATGCCCACTTTTTAATGAGATTATTTGTTTTTTTGCTGTTGTTTGTGTTCCTTGTATATTCTGGATATTAGTTCTTTGTCAGATGAATAATTTACAAATATTTTCTCTCATTCAACAGGTTATCTCTTCACTCTGCTGATCATTTCCTTTGCTGTGCAGAAGCGTTTAATATACTGTCATTTGTCTATTTTTGTTTTGAACAAGTATATGAAAAAATTCTCAACATCACTAATCATCAAAGAAATGCAAATCAAAATCACAGTGACACATCATCTTATCCCAGTTAGAATGGTTATTAATAAAAGACAAAATTGCAGATGCTGGTGGGGATACAGAGAAAAGGGCACTCTATAGACTACTGATAGGAATGTAAATTAGTACAGCCACTATGAAAAACAGAATGGGGGAGATTGGGAGAAAGATGGCCACCTAGAGGAAGCTTTTGCTAAAGATTCCTGTCCAAAGGGAGAGAAACTGGACAGAAGTGGACTCAGCGAGGCCAAAGGTAGGTAGCTGAGAATGGGAAGATAGACAAGTGCGTATCATCTCTGCTGAGACAAGCTGCGGCTCCAAGAAAGAGGAGGCAAGACAACAAAAACCAGGTCTGAAGCCCAGTGCAAAGAGGAGGGGAAACCCATCCCCCAAGTGGGCTCTCTGCAAGTGAACCGGGAACAAAAGATCTTTCACTTTACCCCACGGGAGTAAAGCCACTAAACAGGGTCCTCTTCCTCCAGGGAGGTCCCACCTGTGAGCCTAGGCATTGTCCTGCCTGGCATAAAAGTGAACAAATATTTTCCCTGTAATTCTGAACACACAATTCACCCTCCCCCCCCACCCCCCAGCTTGGCTGCCTGAAGGTCTACCCCCTACAGAGCCCAGAGTGTTTGGCAAATTCACTGAGAGGCCCAGGCATTGTGTAGATCACTTGACTGCAGCACAGAAACAGTGACTCAGAAACAGGGGTGTGCAGGGAAAAAGGGAGACACATGGAGATGGTGCGCAGCAGGCATGAAGGCACTGATGCACCAGTTCTGACTTTGGTAGGTGCTTTCCTGACTCCTTTATCCATTGGAGGGGACCAGGCTCCAGCCCCTTGGGATTGCCAGATGGAACTGCCTGTGGATTCCTACTCTCTGGCAGCTTGACACCCTTTGAACTCTTTCTTGTGAGCAGCAATTGTACTGCCTAGGACTATCTAATCAGACCTTTCTACCTTGGCTGTCCACCCAGGGACCCTTCAAGGTTAAGCAAGTTATTTTGTAGAGAAGAGGGACAGATTCTCCTCCTCCAGCTGCTGCTGATGACAGGCAGGGTGCCACAGGTGTTTGTATCTTTCCCTAGCTGAGATTCTAGCCTAATACTGTGACTTATTAGGATTGGGTAGAGGCAGGCTGACATCAAGACAGAGCCAGCTTACCTTATCTCACCAAGCAGGTCCTTGGAGTCTCTGGATGCAATTCTGAAAGGGACCTTTATAAGGCTACAGGGGAAAAGCCACAGTCACAAGGCCCAGCTCATTGGTAAAGGAATGGTTAGTCCCCCAATCCAATGGTTAGTCCCCCAATCCAATCTCACTCCACCAGTTGTAATTACCAAATTGCGGAAAATACTCATGGGGAACTATGAGTACCTAAAGCAAACAGGTAGCCTTTGAAATGGGAGATTTTTGCAGGTTATGACTCTGACAAAAGTCTGATAACTAGAATCTCAGAGAACTCAACTTAATCAATAAGAAAAGAACAATCCCATTTCTTTGTGGGCAAGAGACTTGAATAGAAACTTCTCTGAAGATGACAGATGAATGGCCAACAAATACATTAAAAAATGCTCATCATCTTTAATCACCAGAGAAAAAGAAATCAAAACCACTTTAAGATATCACCTAACTCCAGTAAGATTAGCCCACATCACAGAATCCCAAAACTGCAAATGTTGGTGTGGATGTGGATAGAAGGGAACACTTCTACACTGCTGGTGGAATTACAAACTAATACAGCCTCTTTGGAAAGAAGTATGAAGAATTCTCCAGGAACTAAAAGTTGAACTTCCTTTTGATCCTGCAATTCCATTACTAGGTATCTACCCAGATGAACAAAAAGCATTTACTACAAAGACATTTGCACCAGAATGTTTATTGAAGCCCAATTCATAATTGTCAAGTCGTGGAAGCAGCCCAAATGCCCATCAACCCATGAATGGATGAACAAATTGTGGTATATGTATACTGTGGAATACTATGCAGCCATAAAAAAGATGGCAGTGTTACAGATTTCATGTTCACCTGGATGGAGCTGGAATATACTCTTCTTAGTAAAGTAACTCAAAAATGAGGCAAAAAAAGTATCCAATGTACTCAGTACTATTATGAAACCAATATACAATCACTTATACACTCATACAAATGATAAAACACAAATATAGTCCAGCAAAGGGGAGGGGAGGTCAGGGAAAGGGAAGGGCATAGGGGAGGGAGATTGGTGGAGGAAGGGAGGGCATTTGGTGGGATCTCACCTAATGTGCAAAATGCAAGGGTATATTTCAAAGTAATCAAGAGTAAATTATAAATGTCTTACCACAAAAATAATGTGGTAATCAGTTTGATTTAATCAGTAGTAATTATGTTAATCAGTTTGATTTAAACATTCTACATTGTGGTATATGTACATCATGGAATATTATGCAGCCATAAAGAAATATATATGGAGACTTTACCTCCTTCATGTTTACATGGATGGAGCTAGAAAATGTTCTTCTTAGCAAAGTATCTCAAGAATGGAAGAAAAAGTATCCAATGTACTCAGTCCTATTATGAAACTAATTTATAGCTTTCATATGAAAGCTATAACCTAATTATAGCCCAAGAATATGGGAAGGGGGGAAGGGAAGAGGAGGAAGGCGGGGTGGATGGGTGGAGGGAGGGTGATTGGAGGGATCACGTCTATGGTTTATCTTACAAGGATACTAGTGATTCTTTCTAAAAGTAAAATATAAATGTCTTAACACAATATCTAAGAAAATGACATGAAGGCTATGTTAACCAGTTTGATGAAAATATTTCAAATTGTATATAAAAACACCACACTGTACCCCATGATTTCATTAATGTACACAGCTATCATTTACTTTTAAAAAATTCTACATTGTATATCAAATCATCACATCATACCACATAAATGTTCACAGTTATGATTTAATTAAAAATTAAATTTTAAAAAGAGAAACAGTATACAGATTTCTCAAAACTAAAAATAGAACTATCACAACATTGAGAAATTCCATTACTATGTATATATTCAAAGGAAAGGAAATCAGTATATCAAAGGGACTCCTGTACCCCCATGTTTATTGCAGCACTACCCACAACAGCAAAGATATAGAATCAACCTAAGTATCCATTAACAGATGAACAAAGACAATGTGGTTCCCATACACAGTGGAATACTATTCAGCCATAAAAAGGAATGAAATCCTGTCATTGGCAGCAACATGGATGGAACTGGAGATCATTATGTTACGGGAAATAAAGCAAGCCTAGAAAGACAAATGTCACATGTTCTCACTTTTATGTAGGAGCCAAGAATGTTGAGGGAGAGTATAGAATAACCAATACAAGAAGCAGTTGGGGAGAAGATAGGTTGGTTGATGGGTACAAACACAGTTAGGCAGATGGAAATAAATTCTAATATACAATAAGAACTTGTTACAATAACACTGTAAGGTGATCAAAGTGAAGGACAATGTGTGAGTATTGTATGTTTATTTCAAAGTAGCTAGAAGAGAGGTGTTGAAGTGTCCCTAACAAATAAAAATGATAAATGCTCAAGGTGATGGATACAAATACCCCGACGTCATCATATGTGCATGTAACAAAATATCACACATAGCTCATAAATATGGAAAGCACTATGCAACAATAAAACTTCTTCAATGAGAAAGTACCTTTTCACATGTAATAATCTTAGCTAACAGCTCTGAAGTACAAGGAAAGTAGTAAGGAATTCAGACATTTCCCTCAAAACAGCTTTCCATGTTTTATTTTATTCAGTTATATCCTCTAAATGAAACTATTCCATGGTGTAAAATATTAAGTTAAACATAAAGGCAGTTTGGAGCAAAAAAACAGGACCAAGCTGAGAGTTCCAATTTGCATGTGGTACTATGCAATTATTTTTATGACCTACTTTCATACATTTTTAATGTGACATAAAATAAACTCTGCTGTCAGAACTTCTCATCCTTCCTGCAATTGTGAAGCATCGCTGGTGGCCTCCCAGAAAAAGAGCTCTGTTCTAATCATCTGGCAGAGCCTCCCATCTTCAAATCCACAGCCTCTACATTTAAAGCACAAGATACAACAGGTATGGTGGCTCAGACCTGTAATGCTGGCACTTTGGGAGCCTGAGGTGGGTGGATTGCTTGAACTCAGGAGTTTGAGACCAGCCTGAGCAAGAGTGAGACCCCATCTCTACTAAAAATAGAAAAACTAGCCAGGTATTGGGGCAGTTGCCATTAGTCCCAGCTACTTGAGAGGCTGAAGCCAGAGGATCTCTTGAGTCCAAGAATGTGAGGTTGCTGTGAGCTATGATGCCACAGCACTCTACCCAGGGGCAACCAAGTGAGACTCTGCCTCAAAAAAAAAGATAAAAATAAAAAAATAAAAGCACAATATAGACATCTTTCCTCTCTGGTCACCTCCTTTCAAGCAATCCTCACATAGCAAAAAGCTGTTGAGAGCCACTGTGTGCAAGCTCCACCAAAATGTACAATTGCTCTCCATTCATCCACTTAAAAATGTTTCCACTCCATTTAAATTCTTGGAATCTTAAAAGAAAAATCCCCAATCACTAGTAATTTTTGTTTGTTGTGGTTTGACAGCACAATCGCTTTCACATCAGTGCCTTTGGGTAGGTCTCCACATCACCCTTATCTGCCCCAACCCTGACCACCCAGGCCTGTGGCTGGTGGTTACCACACCTGCACCTAAATGTCAGCTGTAGAGGTGGTAAAGCCTACAGGTGAGGAGCAAGCACGTGACACCCCTTGGGGTCCCCAGTACTTTTTGTAAAGGACTTCAGCGGTCTAGCCTGAGAACCTACATTGCTCCTGTAAAGAGCCCATGGAACAGGGTGTTGCAAGCAAAAACTAATTCCTCTTGTTTTTTCTTGGAAACATTTACCATCTTGTAAGTTCAGGTGAAATGGTCTCATTACTTTCTATTCGTTCTTTTACAAAGGGCTCTTTGAATCTATTTGTGTGTCTAAGTCATTTTCAACTGGTATAACTTCCTATTAATTATTTCCAAATAGCTTTGACAAAATCACATGGTTTTCATAAGACTTCCCTTGCCATTATTTTTTTCTTTAAACTTAAAACTATACGTAGATTTATCATTGACACAAAACATGAAAATCAACAGTGACCGGTATTTCTCTTGGGTCACTCATAACTATGTAT
Organism: Galagoides demidoff; assembly: GCA_963574575.1. NCBI lineage: Eukaryota > Metazoa > Chordata > Mammalia > Primates > Galagidae > Galagoides > Galagoides demidoff. Next base: position 20,348 of record CAUYQV010009982.1, read on the forward strand.
AAAATTGCTAACAGAATTATTTTCTACCTGTGCTTTTTATAATCATTGGTTACTGATCACTGGTTAGGATCATTGGCCTCACCAAAAGGATCACCTTTATGCTGAGAACTGGGGCAACCAACTTACTGCCAACAGAATGGGGGGAGGTCACGTAGCTGCCACCGAGGAGACCTCTGTTATCTGTATGCTGCTGCCGTTACACAACACAGACATCAATCTGAAACAATGTCAGGATGCAAAGCTCCGCACCTGTTATGCATTGCAACCATTCCTAACTTCATACTGCCGAAGACGCCTGGCTGCCTAAAAGCATGTTGGTGTTTCTTTCTGCTGTGAGAAATGTACTCACCCCAAGGAGTAGAGGCGACACTGCTTGCTGCGGATTTGATGAGCTAAGCCAAACCTGTCGTCAAGACACACTGACCAAGGCTTCTGTGCAGGGCTGGAATCAGTAGCCAGGCTGTCTGTATTCATGTGATTGCATGCAATCTGGAAGGATTGGAAATCAATGTGAATAATTTAAAACCCTGGATGATAAATGGCAGGTAGGGACTTACTGCTTCCTCAGGCCCTGAAAACCATAATAGGAGAGTTATATCCTTCTCTCCTAACTACTCCCCTCTCCAGGGAGCCACAAGACTGCTGTAAAATGTCTGGAGGGATTTCAATTACCAGATAATAAGTAACCTCGCCGAGACCATATGCAGACTTGAAGGGGAGTCAAGAGCTGCTCCAGCCATGTGCTTACGGTGTACGGTAGAGAACAAAGCTACAGCAAAGATGGGAGGGCTGGGGTCAGACAGGCTTTGCAGAGGTGTGAGTGTCTGGGAGGATGGACAGAGGTGGATCTAGAGGCTCAAACCCAGGGTATCCGTGACACAGAGGACAGTGACCACAAAACATAGAAGTCTCTGTTACTCACAGGGGCCCTGCTACAAGATGTGAGATACAGTCAGAGGCACAGATCTCAGAAGGATACTCACAAGATTCTTTACCCCTTATTTCAGGCAGATAAGGTGGGGCCACTAAGGTCCAGAAAGGTGGCAGATGTTCCCCAAGGTAAATAGCTGATCATGGGTCAAGTGGAATTAATGGCGCCTGCTGAGGAGACAGCATCCCCTGTGATGTGCTGCTCTAATGAGCTTCCTCCTGAGGAAGGAGGGCAAGAGCCCCAGGCAGGAACCTCTTCCTGAGCTAACCAAAACACTTCTCTTAACTCATCCATCAAAATTAGATAAGAAAACCAAAGGGAATGCATATCGAAGTCAAGCAGAAGCAAGCCTCTAACTTCAACTGCACATTAAGCAGAAATAGACTTCAGAAGGGGTTCTGACTCGTGTGGGAGGCTGGTACATTTTGCATGGCTGAGGCTGTTGGAAACAAAGAAAATAAGTTCCGTGGACAAGATATTTACCTTACTGAGCAACAGTCTTTCCCCCCAATCCCTCAGAATGCTCAGAGTCATCATGATGCTCTATGAACGCAGCAGCTCGTGCCAGCACATCCTAGATAAAAGACCACTCCAGATGTTTGGGGGTTCCTTGCTTTCATTCATTGGAAAATGGAACAGCCAGCAATATTCCTCTGAAGCAGACATCCTGGCTTGCCTCATCCTTTTATTTAACTGACTTTCCAAAATTTTAGTGTAAGAAAAGCATATTATGTAGAGCCTGTTTAACTAATACAGCATCTGCATTACTCTTGCTGTAACCTAGGGCCTGCCTGGCAAAACCATCCTGGCCCTATTTACCAAAAGTTCCAAAATTGTAAGGGTCACTGACTGTGACACAGTCTTTTGCTAGGATTTGGACGTCTCAGAGGAAAGATGAAAAAGTGAAACTCTTATACAGTAGAACCTCTGTAAGCTGACCACCCAAAGGTGCTGTCACAAACTGGTCAACATGGAAAGTGGCCAACACAAGGAACTAGGCCTGCTGTGCTGATACGTACATGTGGTGCACGTCCAGTCTATGAAAATTAAGTGAACGTAAGAGGTGGTCAGTGTAGGGAGGTGGCCAACTATGGAGGTTCCACTGTACATTCTTTTCCTTCAACCCAAGTATCTTTCTACTTCTCTATTTCCAACCACTGTTTAAAGGGAAAAATGATAACAGAAAATGGAATCAAATTTTTTCTCAAGCATCTACTACAGAATACATTTATTAGCTGAGTGCATCAGCATGTTAATTTGTATAATTCATCTTCTGCTATTCTCCCACAGATAAATGGAAATTATGTCTCTGCCTGCCCACCTCCTATTCCCCACAGACCCACTCAAGGGAAGGTAAGTTGCTAACCTAATTAATCAGGGCTCGGCGTGTTCATTGGGCCAGTTCTACTAGTGGAAAGATTACTATGTCCTAAACATTCGTACTTTCCCTAGCACTCAGCTCCATGCTTTGCCTCCAGCAGGAAGTTACTTAATCCAGGGCAGACCTGTGGGCCCCCAGCGCATGTCTGGACTTCAGGAGCCTGAGCCATTGCTCCAGGGAAGCATCCCAGGGTGTTATTCTTAAAGGAGCATATGATTCCCATTTGCTGTTGCTCTTTGTGTGCTCTTCTTTTTTTTTTTTTTTTTTTTTTGCAGTTTTTGGCTGGGTTTGAAACTGCCACCTCCAGTTTATGGGGCCGGTGCCCTACTCCTTTGAGCCACAGGTGCCACCCTCTTTGTGGGCTCTTCTCCCCCCACATCACAGATCAGGATATGGATGTTCACCAGTCCCTGTTCATAACGACTTCCAAATAACCATCGAAGCCTAACTCTAGCCTTTTCCACAGTTTTTCTCAAGGTGTGGTCCTCTTGGATCAGAATCACCTGGGAGGTACTTAAAATACAGATGCCTGGGTCCCACTCCAGATCTGCAAAAGCTGACTCTTTGAGGCTGACACCTAGGAACATGAATTTTAATACACTGTCCTAGGTGATTCTTATATAGATGGTCCTGTGGGTATACTGGAAGTCTTTTGTAAAGCCCCAACAAAATGTTCCAGCCTGATCACACCTGTGCCATAGCAAATTAAGAAAAGAAGCTATTCTTGGGGCTAGAGCTTTAAACTGAAAACAGCAGTGCCTTTGACCCTACCCCTAACAAAGAGCTGAAGGGGTTGGCATAGACGACTAACTAGAGGCCTCTAGGGTCAGTAAGTACTAAGGGCCAAGAGTCAGGGCTTGGAGGTCCAGCTGCTTCTCCTTTGTCCAAGTCAAAGACTAGTGTTTTATTCTGTTCTACTTTAAGCATTTTTAATTATTCCACAGATTTCATCTTGCACAGATATATATATATATATATATATACCTACTGGAGAGACATTCTTTTCCATTCAATCTCTCTGACAATGTTCGCCCTTCTCTCTAAGCTCTAAAATAAAACACAGGATTTATTCAGTTTTAACCATTCGTTAACCATCTCACTGATAGACATTAGCTTTTGAAAACAACGAAAAGTCCTCCATAAAATTCCACTCCTAAAAATTAATTAAATATTGATTTTTTTCAAATTTTCTAGCTAAGATTTATGACCAGGGCTTCAATAAACTCTCTTACAAGCAAAACAAGTGAGGGCAGTAACTTCTAGCTAAGCTCCACCTCAGCTAACCATGTTCTCTGTCTAATTTCTCCTTGTAACTTTAGCCATATAAAGAAAGTTAGGCCTAGACAAAGGTAACTGAACTCCAGGGAAAAAATATTTTCTGAAATTTTTTTAGTTAGTTGAATTAAAGGGATAGAACTTATTTCTGTTTCATTCTGTATCCCAAAAGCTTACATCGCATTTCTGCCAAGCCATAAGTAGAATCTGGCAAAGGAAGCTCTTAAAATTTTGGAACTTTTGGCAAGAATCGCTTCAGTGATCAACTGTATATTTATACAGTACCATTATTTTTGAAAAGCTCAAGGGCAGAAGTGTATATTTTATTGTTTTTATTCTGAGATGTGTGTATGTGTGTGTGGCAGTAAATATAATAGATATCATTGTTGGAAAGTTGCAGTCTAAGTCTCCAGAGCCTGGGTTCTGAGGGCATTCTTACAAATAGATATGTAGATAACCAGGCAGATGGATGGATGGACAGAAAAACAGACGTTTAAATACTTTTTTTTTTTTTTACTTTAAAAAAAAACACCATTGCTTAGATTAATTTTGTACTGTGAGGCATGCTTCCTGGAGGCATATGGTTTGGGGGTTGACATAAAAAGCTGAATCTGGAGTCTTCCCTTCAGAACAGAGCACTATGTTTATGACTTAACCATTTCATGTCAGTGGCAGTGTATCATCAGCTGCAGAACTTTGCCTTTCATGTTAGGAAAAACAATAATACCTCCTTAAACAGAGCTTGATGTTCTGCACACTCTACCCAAATACCACATCCTCTGGTCCACTGTTGCACCGAGAAATGCACAGCCTCAACCATGGCCTCCATGGTCACTGCAATGGACACATCCGGGGTACCACACCCACTTCTCTCTATTGCTAGGCTGCCCCATGCCCTGTGCCTCTGTTCCCAAGCTCCTTGGACCTTGAAAGCCTTCCTCACCCATCTGTACACTCCCTGTAAGAGAACACATAACTCTCACACCTTCGCCATTTACCAGTGTGTGAGAATGTTTGAAGTGCGACATCCCAGTGCCCAGCACAGTGTAGGCCACAGAGCAGGTGCTCAACAAATGCCTGCTGAATTGAGGAATGAATAACTCAACGATGATCTTATCAAAGGCTGAGCCTTGCTGTACAAGCTTGAACACAGATTTGAGAGAAATAATTTTTTAATATGTATTTTAAAAAGTAGCATAAGAGAATGGGGGTGGAATTCACTTTAGTAACTTCAGAGGTTTTTATTTTTTTCTTGCCCATTATGACTCACTTCTGCGAACTGTGAAAATTTTAGGTAACAGTGACTCTAATATTCTGCCAGTTTTGCAAGCTTTCATTGTCAAGATGAGTTCTAAATGAGGCATAAGCCACAAAAGCAGCCCAAAAAACTCCACATTACATAGAGAGGGGGAGGGAGTACTGGTTAGTGAAAGATTTCTGATTAAGAACCACTTAGTGTCATCTTTGATGGCTCCCACGTGCTGGCCTCTTAGTAACCCGGAAGTACATCAAAGCACAGTACCTTACTTGGATAAAATGGCCCTGATTGTAAAACCATTGTGAGGTCTGGAACTTTATCTCATTCTTTCTGGAGAACAAAAACCCTTCTAGTGAGCCTCAACAACCAATTCTCTATTCTTAGAGTCATCAAGCTGAGCACTAATGGTGCAACCATTTCTTTGCCTTTACAACAACTTTATCAGATCCTTGGGAGCAGAGACTAGGGCCCAGCACAATTCCCGGCCAGGGGTAGGCTCTCAAAAACACTTGAGTAACAACAATTCTCTCCTACTCTGTGCACAGTGCAAGGGCACAGAACTGGGAAGGAGAGAACTTAGAAATAGTTTGATGCAATCTCCTCCATTTCAGGATCAGAACAAGAGCCAGAGAAGCAAAGTAAATTGCCCAGGTTTTGTAACATCAGATTACATCATCACATCGTGGGATGCTGCCTTTTTTTTTTTTCCTAGAATTTTTCTCCTCTCAGCCCTTAGCAGAGGGGAAAGATCCAAGAGGGGTCTAAACTGACCATTTTATGCCTCAAGAGCCTCTTCTAAGTAAATGTACCTTTTATTTTATAGAACATGTACATATATAAAATAAAATTTGGAGGCTTGCACTAGGTAAATTTATCTGGGGTGGGGTGCCCAAGCCCACAGTTCTCAAATTCAACTCATAAATTTAACACCTCTTGTTTTTCTCTGGGACCTATAAGGGCTTTTTAAAATCACAATTAAGAGGTCCAAATTCTTATCCCCCATGTAAAACCAAATTGCAAAATTAAAATTTCAGTATTTTAATTAAGTCTATACAAGTCTACCAAATTAATTTGCCACAGGAAAACAAGATAAAATTATGTGCCACCTAGGGACCACTTCATGCCAATCCCTCATGATTAATTCAACAAGCTTTTATTCCCATGTTTGGGTGACAAATATTAAAATCCTCACGATTATCTGACTGCATCATAAAAGAAATGAGACTTTCTTTTACCCCTAAACTAGCTTCCTAAAGATGTAAAAACAGATTCTCCCCCATGCATGAGCGAGGTTGGGGAAGAGAAGTGGGTTGCCAAGAGCCCAGCTGAAGAAAGATTTAAAGAATCCAGGATCCCCCTGCACCAGCAGCCCCACCGCACAGCTCCCCCAGTGGGCCTGGCTCAGCTCACAGGCAGTCTGAGCTCCTAATTTACTAGCACCTCTCAGTTCAGGGCTAACTATCCCTGGGGCCTTGATTTCCTCTTCTGTCTCTCTTTCCCCCAGGATCAGGCAACTTGAGAACAAACCTCCTGATTAACGTGTCAAGAGCCGTAGACTCTGCTTAATGGACAGTCTCTTTTCCTGCTTGGGGCACTGGCTCAGCCTTCAGCTGGGCAGAAGCTGCCACAGTGTGTTAAGTCTCTAACAACGGCCGGCACTCAGTAATGATTTAAGCCGCTCTAAGGACAGAGAGCCTTTGGATTCATTAACTTCTCAGCACACTGCCTGCAAAGTCTCCTCTGCTCTCTTGCCTTGCACGTCCCTGGCTGCCAAGCATCTGTGGCAGAAGAGTGAAAAGGCAAATTCCTCCAAATACAAAATGGAACTTGAGCCTCCAGATGATGGTTTTGTTTTGTGACACACTTGACTGCCTACTCACGGGGACCAATCTGTCGCTTCAAATGGTTTTCCAAGGCAATTTTCTAAAGTGGATCTTTAAAACACTATGGGATGAATCATTAAAACATTTTAGGTTGATGGTACTCCTGGAAGGAAGAAGGTGCCCGAGCAAATGGAAGGCATCTCTTCTGCCTCCAGGGAGGGGACGAAGTGAGCAGGATGGCTCAGAAATCCCAGTCCATAAAGTCCCTATCAGGGGTCGCTGAGAACCTCCCCAGCCCCTGACTGACAAATCCTTGTTTCAGATGGGCAATCTAAACCTTTGCCATTATCCTCAAACCCACATGAGCCTGAAACACAACCTGGGTGGTGCTGATGTATCTCAGGAACCTCCAGGCTTCTTCATCCAGGGACTGAGCGGGGCCTGCCCAAGGCTGGAGATGGATATGCCACCGGGGACCCTGGGAGAGACACAACACAGGGAGCGTAAGGCACTAGAAGCTTGGTGGGGAAGGGAAGGACACGGAGGAGAGGGAGGTGAGGCCGTTTCAGCTGTCAGCAAAACAAACACATGTGCACACAGGCTCCGGGGCTCTTAGGAAGCTGTTGTCATTAAGGCCACGTCAGTTATAGGGAGACAAATGGGGCATGAGACAGCCCAGCTCCCAGGTTAAGCACAAGATTGCAAAGGCCTTAGGGACTGTCTGGCTCCAGACTGTGATCAAAGGCAAACTTCCCTTGACCCCATCACACTCTCCCTTAACTGTGGCTTTAAATTACATGCGGCCACTCCCTGTTCAGAAGAAAAACCCCTTATCCATTACAGTTCCCCAAAGCTTAGAGCTTCGAGGATATGTGCCTCCCCCCTTAGAAGTGGGAGGTAAATGACATGTGTACACGGACATAGAGTGTGGAATGACAGACACTGGGGACTCCGAAGGATAGGAGGGTGGGAGAGGAGGGGAAATGAGAAATTTCTTAATGGCTGCGATGTACATTATTCAGGTGAGGGATACAATAAAAGCTCAGACTTCATCACTACACAACATATCTGGGTAACAAATCTGTACTTAAATTTATATAAGTAATAAAGAAAAGAAGTTTGGGGAAAAAAATATGTGCCTCCTTACAGACTGGTTTTGTAGGTTACAGCACTATAATGCTGGAGGCTTGTCTTTGTGGAGAAGAAATATTCAGGGCTCTTGGTTACCCTTTTCAGTCCAAGGAGATGGGGTAATGCCATCTGGTTGCAGGTGAGGACCAAGAGCTGTCACCACCAGGGCTGCAAAGGGTGGCCTTCCAACTGTGAGGCAGCCTCCACCTTTTAGCAGGGGACAAGAGGAGCTCCCCTGACCAGAGGGGTCGGAATGACCTTCCCTACTGACCCCGGCCCCCATCTTTTGCTGCGAGGATGAGTGGATGAAGGGTTGGGAAAGCCACTGGTCTGGAGGAAGCAAAAATAGAAACCCCTCCCATCAAAAGGACGCCCTGTCAGAAAGTCCTGGCTGGAGCCCAGAGCTCCCCACCTATAGCTGTTACCACCTGGAGACCTCCTGGGGGATCACCATGATTCCAAGGGGAGGAGAGGGCTCAGCAGGAGAAACGCCAGTGGCTGGCAGGAGTTTCCAGTGGCTGTTCAGGATGCCTCTGAATATCAAGCATCAGGAAAAATACGGGGTATCACAGCACAGAGGTTCCTACAGAGTGGTTAGGAGGGGTCCCTACGCCCCTTTCATGGTGAAGATGGGGGGGAGGTGTTTCTAGGAATAAGATAAAGGTACCATTCACATGTACACATTGTTCCCCAGTCAAATACTGTGGCAGGAAATGTCTGTTACCCAAAAAAGATACATCTAAACAAGCTAGCCCTGGGACACTTCAGTACAAGTATGGTATGTTGGGGTGGCAGAGGTGACCTGGGGTTAAACTGAAAATGAGCAACAGGGCAGGATCAGGAGGGTTGGTCATTGTGAAGCGAGGTGTCTGGGTTTGAAAAAGAGGAATGCACTCTGGGGTGAGGGTCTGAGGTCAACTCAAATGCTTTGGAAGTGACAAATGGTCCTCCAGGTTGGGTGGTACTGGACACTACCATTGCAGTCACTGGAGCCGGTGGTCTTAGCATCCCAATGGCCTATACTGACCTTGTAGTTGCCAAGCATGGTACAGTCCCTCGAACTGAAAGACCCCTCCCTGCTTCTTCATTTTGTTCAAGAATCCATATGGCAGGGCTGGCTTCACAGGTGTGCAACCTGTCCAGTCTTAGGAGGACTGTGCTTGGTTTAATGTTGTGTCAACACATCTTGAAATTCTTAATAACTTTTTTTTTAATCAAATCTTACTCTATTGCCCAGGCTTGAGTGTCACGATATCAGCCTCGCCCACAGCAACCTCAAATTCCTGATTTCGAGCAATCCTCCTGCCTCAGCTCTGAGCAGCTGGGACTATCGGTGCCTGCCATGATAACAGGCAAATTTTTCCATTTTTAGTAGGCTGGTCTTGAACTCCTGAGCTCAAGCAATTCTCCTGCCTCAGCCTCCCAGAGTACTAGGATTATAGGTGTAAGCCAATGGGCCCAGCTCTTAATAACTTTCTTTTTTTTATTGTTTATTATTTCAGGTTAATTTGAAGAATTATGTTACAATGTTTCCATTTGTTAGGTAGAGTCCCCCTTATGATTGTGTCCTGCCCCCCCAAGAGGTGTGCCATACACCCTAACATTGTGCCCATTAAGTGGGAGCACACCCATCCCCCTCCCTCCTCCTTCTCCCCATTCCCTCATTCCCCCCACCCCTACCTTTAATTGATGTGACTTTTTCTCTTATGTGGGGGTGTATTAGACAAGAGGTCCCACATTTTCTTTTACCCTGGACCCCACAGACTTTTGCCCTAAGGGGCACCCTTTCTGGGAGAATAGCCTGATCCTGCTCTCTGAAGTTGGAGCAGAGAGACCTGGAGGATGTTAGCTAATACATCTTCCACTTACTGCTTCCACCCCCTTATTTATTTTTCCCTTCTCTGAATTAGATGTTGATTGCCATGAGCTCAAACAATATTTCCTGAGCTTCAGCTGCTCCATGCCAGGCACTGGTAAATACAGATCAAATAAAACCTAGACTCTCCCAGGAGGCTCTCAGAGTCTGGTGGGGGAGACAGCTGGGTACAAAATAACTCGGTAGGGAAATGCTAAGACATTCCGGAGAGTCATTCTTTTTAGGAAGTTATTTGATTCTGAAATCATAAATTAAACCCATCTGAACACACATGCCTCCGACCTCTGTGTAGTCACCTCCCTGTGGCCTCATATCGACAGAGGGCCTTCCAGGCTGCCGTGGCCGTCAGCACAACATCATGCTGCCCTCTGAGCACTCGTCTACGCCCCGGGCTTAAAACTCTCCACTTAATTGTCACGAGACCACTCACGAGCGCCACCAGCATCTGGCCCAAGAGCCTCTTGATGAAAAGGATGAAGTTCGCCTGTTTTGGTTTTCCTCCTAAATCGGGGGTTGGCAAACCATTCCTATCTCCGGTCAAATGGCCAGTATTTTAGACTCCGCAGGCCATACGCTTTTTGTTGCAACTCCTCACATCCGGTTGGAACTCAAAAGCAGCACAGACAATAAATAAACAAACGGTCGTGGCTGTGTTCCAATAAGGCTCCATTTACAAAAACAGGCAGCAGGCTGCATTTGGCCTGAAAGCTGTAGTTTGCTGACCCCTGCACCACTTGATTTGAATTTGGAAGTGGGCAGGCCTAGGAATGGGTGTTTACTTGAAATAATGCAAGGGAAACAGATTATGATATTGTTGGGGCACATAACAGATACCCCCAAAGTATGGCACTTGGCATGCTGAGTACTTTAAACTGAAGATCATCGAGAGGGCCTCAAAAGCAAGTTCTCTCTGACTTCTCCTGCCTCCCTTTCTCTCTCCCCTCTTTCTCCCTCTGAAGCAGTTCCAAAAAACCAGAATTCCTCTTCTGCAAAGCAGGTCATAGTAGGAAGCCTCTTACCCAAAACAAGCCACAGAAAGGTCACCCTACCCCTCTCCCTTCTCTCTTAAATATCCTCATTCTAGAGGGTTCTGCTCCATCCTCAGGAAGGAAAATGCCTCACAGAGATGCTTACAAGGATCTGGAACAGAAAGGCCTTGCTGGGTTTCTCTCTTAGTCTATTAGTGTTAGATTATACCCTTTTGTGCTATCACATTTCTACACAGTTGTCCATTCTTTCTTGAAACTAAGCATTAAAATACTGTAGAACCTCTATAGTGGACCACTTCCCTACATTGACAACCTCCTTAAGTTGACCTATTTCTCACACATGCACCACGTGTATTCAATCGAAGTTCCTTATGTTGACCAGTTTATTACAGTCCCTTGGGTTGTCAACTCACAAAGGTTCAGCTGCAAATCATTTTCCTTGGATCTTTGGGTCTTCATTTCTAACAGGTTGAAATCACGTCAAACTTTGATTAAATAAATGTGCGATCTTTTCTCTTGTTAACCTGTCTTTTGTTACAGGAGTGTTGTCCGTGATGCTTTTGATAAGTGAGGAAAGGTATCATAGCTTTCCGCTCTTATAATCCAGTGCCTAGATTATAACCAATGCTGTCACCTGGATGACTTGGGCAAATACCAGTCGGGGTCCCAGCAGATCCAATGACCTTGTTCAGACTGGCTAATTTAACAGAATTTAACAAAGAAACCACTTACAAAGGTGTGGGCAGGGTATAAGGAAACCAGTAAGGCGGCAGTTCTCAACCTATGGGTTACAACCCTTTCATAGGGGTCGCCTAAATACATCCTGCGTATCAGATATTTACATTACGATTCGTAACAGTAGCAAAATTACAGTTATGAAGTAGCAATGAAAATAATTTCATGGTTGGGGTCACCACAACATGAGGAACTGTATTAAAGGGTGGTGGCATTAGGAAGGTTGAGAACCACTGCAAGGAATAATGCAATACCTGTGTCTGGTAACACTGGAGAGCCTTACAAGCCTGAGGGAAGCTATATGGAGCAGCCTTCATTAACAGAGGAACACAGCCAATCCTGTTAAAATACATACTCCACCCTGACTGTTGCCCCACCCACCAATCTCCTGCCTCCTGTTGGCCAAACCCAAAGGGAAGGCAGGGAAGAGGGAGAGTGTGGTTGGTTCCTTTAGGTCAGCCCCTCAGGGGCAGCACAGTGAGCAGTGTGGACACTGGGTTGGGATGGGTGGGTAGAAGGCTTCCTGCCCAGCATTCTTTGGAAAGAGGCAGTAAGACTTGACTAAGGAGTCATTCATTTATTCAGCACACACTCGTGCCCCATGCCAGACTCTGGGTTACATTTTAATACAGGACACAGCTGTGTAAACCAATAAACGCAATGAAGGTTTTAGGGCTCTGACAGAAATCTTTACAGTAGTGATTTTCAACTGGTGTGCCGCGAAAATTTTGAAAGATGGTTAATTAAATTATTTTTGAAAGAGGTTCAAAGCACAGTAAGTATATATATTTTTCTCTTTCTCTCTACCTCTCTCTCTCTCTTTTTTTATCAACATAATTTAAGTGTGCCATGGAAGTTTAACTATAGGTTTGAGTGTGCTGTGAGATAAAAAAAGGTTGAAAAACACTGCTATCCGGCGTACAAATGGGAACACAAAGAGATGGAGCATCTGAGGATTACTCTAAAATCAATGCCTGAAAATACAAAGCAGCCTCCACTACCATCGAAGCCCAAAAGCACATTGAAGGTCTTTCTAACATCATTAAAGAGCCACCTTCAACACAGAAGTAGCATTTAACCTGGGCTAATACACGAAAGTAACTTCACAGATGAGTAATTGCGAATCCCTACAGTGAATCAATATGGTGAAACCATAGAATTATCTTAAAGATCCACAAATAGTATCCTTCTTGCAATCTGCTATTTCTCATTTCCAATGGAGTGTTGACCACAATGAAGCTAAACATAGCAGCTGGATCAGTGAATAATGTAAGTGGCAGAGTCTCAGATGGGGATGTAATAGAAACATACAACGAATAGATGCCCTCCGAAGTGCTCCGGCTTAATGCTTTGGTCGCGCTGTTTAAAAAACATTTCACATAAAGCAAGTTCTTATTGGACTCTGTCTGACAGCAGTTCGTGATTATTTCCCCATGGAAACCACTAGCTTTTATCATCTCTTTCAATTATCATTTGTCTTAGTTCTCGACTGCACATATCAACATTTATCCTTCCCTCAAATTCCCACAAACGGAATTCTCTGAGCACCTTAAAACACCCGTGGCAGGCTTCATAGAAAAGGACAGAACCTATCTTTTTCTTTTCAAAACAATTTTTTATGATGATGATTTTATTCCAAACAATTCCCTCAACGCCAGGATACACTAAATGCCTATCAAGTGGCCATAACAATGCCACCCCATTGCTCCCAAAAAGTGGGTGTGTGGATTCCCAGTCCTGTGTTCACCTACACTTCCTCTTCAGACAGGAAAAGCAGTAAGCAGAAGGAGGCTGGCGGTACCGTCATTTTGGACTGGCCTGTCTGTCCTTAGCAAGTCTGAGGGGCAATGGCCTTGCCATTGCCTTGCTCCTGAGCTCCTGCGGGGATGGGGCCCCTCTACTCCTAAACTGAAAGCACATGTAGTAAGAGTAAGATGGAGTCAGGCAGGCGACGACGGCAGACAGGACACAGCTGGTCTGGTTGGTTTAGGTCCTGCCCAACCTTCTCCCCCTGTCTCCCATTCTTACTGTTCTGTACATTTAGCTCCCCCCCTAAAGATGCCTATCTTGAGTAGTTTAGGTGGATTGATTCAGGAGATAAGCTTTTGAACTGGAATGTTGTAATAGGTCACTGAGTTATGCTGATCATTATTTAGAATAGGGGTTAGTGTGGTCTTTGCTTTGAAATTTTATGTATAAAACTGTAATTTTGTAAATGGAAGAACAGAACAGTCTTGGAGACGCGACTCTCACTGTTCTCCAGAATCCCCACTTTCTGACAAACTTTGGCGGACCTATCCCTGTCTCTGCATATTGGCTGACAGTAACAGGCAGCTAGACCATCTCCATCCAGTAAGAAAACCACCAGGACAATCACACAAAGAAACCTGCCCGACCTCAGATAAGCATTTCTCAGGGCCCACGTGGTCCTGGATTTCCAAGGAAATGAAGCATCCCCTTTTTGTTTTGTGAAGGTTGTAACTGGCACCTTCCCCTAGAAAGGAGTATTGGCGGATGAGTTGGTTTCTTCGAATGACAGGCAAATGCCTTCCTTCGTTACATAGAAAAAATTCCTGGCTAAGGCGCCAGCCACATACACCTAAGGTGGCGGGTTCATATCCAGCCTGAGCCCGCCAAACAACGATGACGGCTGCAACCAAAAATAGCCGGCATTGTGGCAGGCGCCTGTGGTCCCAGCTACTTGGGAGGCGGAGGCAGGAGACTCACTTGAGCCCAGGAGTTGGAGGTTGCTGTGAGCTGTGATACTACGGCACTCTACCCAGGGGGACAGCTTGAGGCTCTGTCTCAAAAAAAAAAAAAAAAGAAAGAAATAAAAAAATTCCAAAAATTCGATTAAGAACAGCAGAAGATTCCATGTAGCCATTCTGCAGATACCTGAGACTCTACTTCTCAGGGGGTAAAAAGTGATCCCAGAGTCATTCAGTGCATAGGGTCTAACTCATAAAGACTGTAACGGGCACAACCAAGAGGCTTTGGGGTATTTTTACCATTTGATATCTCAGCATATTTTGTTGTTTTAAAAGAGAACATTATTTTCTCAAGCCATGAAGCTGAATTTCAAGATTTTACTCCTAAAAGATAAAGCAAAAATTAAAGCAATCTTTTAAAATACTCCATTGCCTACCAGCCTACACTTGTGCACATAAAAGAAATGCATTAATTCAAGACCATAAACCCCAGAAAAAACTGGTAGCGTTTTAAAAAAATTTAAAGAAAAAACGAGGCCCACCCCTGACCTAGAAAACAGAGCTTTAGGTTGTGCCTTGTGCAAAAGTTTTCTTTGTCTTAAAATTTGGAATAAGAAGCTTCCTCTTCACAGGCTGTGTCTTCACATCCATGAATGACCTCATGAAGTCTACAAAGAAATCACAGACTGTAGATCTTCACACGAAGAACAGTGCCCTACGGCAGTGTCACAAGTAATTTTTATACAAGCATTTTTTACATTGCTTTGGTTTAAAAACTAAATGGAAAAGTAGCCAAAAGAAAGCTTCCAATGGCCCATTCCTCTGTAATTCAATGCTTTAGGAAATGAAACTGTATGATGAGTGATTTCAATGATCAGTGCCTTTATCGTGACGGATAACTGGTGGAGTGTTCAGGATATTTAAAGTTTCAATATTCCCAAGAACACATTCCCACCACACCTAAGCTCCTGAAGGTTTTAGAACCAGCAGCTTCCTGCTGGGAGAGACATCTCACAATTGATTCTGTGCATTATGTTTGTCCTTCTGGAAAAGAACAAGGTTGTGAGCCCTTGACTCAAACTAAACAATAAGCTGAGAGTGTGTTGATGTGTTGATGAGGGGGAAGCCTAAGCTTTCTGGGAGATACAAACCTAAAACAAGTAAAATAGATTTATTTAGCAATTTTGCTGCAATTTTGTGCTAATTAAGAGCATCTGTGAGTGGGCAGAAACCAATGACTGAAGGAAATTGTTTATTCCTTTTTAGGAGGAGATGAGAGTTGTTAGGGGAGACGGAGAACAAAAGGGTGTCTGGACAGAACACAAACCCAGCCACAGTGAGAGCTTGTGGATATTGGCAGATACGTTTCTGTAATGCCCTTACAGTGATGTGAAAGTTGGGTGGGGTGCGGCTGACGTGCCTTGTCCTCTGCGAGCTCAGGGAACGGGCTGATTTCGCAGACTCAGCCCCGATTCAAAAATAGCAGAAATCAGTAATACATTTTCTGGCGATGTTTAAAATTCAGGTACCTCATGCAAAGATGTCATTTAAGAAATAAAGGATCTCAGATTCAGTTCTGGGTCAGAATTACATTCCCACGCTGTGACTCTTACTGAATGCAGCAATAAAACCTGCTTGAAATGCAGGGAGCAGTTATATGAGGAATCTGAAACGTAAATAGTAGCAGGTAGACTCGGAGGAAGACCAGAATCCAAAGAACCTCAGAACCAGCAATGTGTTCAGCATTGTGTTTCCCTCTGGTGGTCCTCCTGCCCTCCCCCGCCCCCCACTGACCCTTGAGGCCGCCACACAGACAAAAGGCCTCCAGGCCCTCCAGTGCAGGGCATCTCCTAGTGCCCAGACAGAGTGGGGGAAATCCACCACTTTTCTTCCTTTTCTGCCTTTCTATATTCGTGAACCACAACCCCCAGGCAATCCTATTAAGGAGGTAGAAGGCACAGTGAGAGCTGAAAGTCACCTAAAACCCCAAGGAAAGGAAAACTTCCTCTCTGATTTGAGGCTGTGACCCCAAGGGGGTGGTGAACCCCACACTATCTTCTGCCTCCCTCCTCCGGCTGCTGGGCTTGGACTCAGGCGCAGTCCCAGTACACAGTAAGTGTGCAGCCAAGCATGGGCAGAGCAGGGGACACGAAAGCCAACACTTCCCAGCCAGAGGTTGAGAAACCACAGGGAACCAGATAATCCTGGAGCAAGTGGAGCTTAGGAAAGCAACACTATAAAGTGGTTTATAAAGTCCTGGGCTCACTCTAGAACTGTGCATGCATAGATCTGGGCCTGTAAGAACTGCACTTAGCATAGAGACCCCTCCCTGGGTCCCAGACCCAGGTCCTATTTCCCCTGAGGAGGGATGCAGATGGGACAGAGTGAACCACACTGCATAGGTTTTAGATACAGAATGGATGTTGAAATCACAGCCCACAGAAAGCTGATTTGAACTTGAGGCCTGAACCCAGCCAGGTCAATTGCCTATTAAAACAAATAGGCCAAAGTTATCCATAGTATTTATTTATTTTTTTTTTAATTTATTTTATTTTGATACAGAACCTCAAGCTATCCCCCTGGGTAGAGTGCTGTGGAGTCACAGCTCACAGCAACTTCCAACTCCTGGGTTTAAGCGATTCTCTTGCCTCAACCTCCCAAGTAGCTGGGACTACAGGCAACCACCACAACACTCGGCCATTTTTTTTGGTTGTAGTTGTCACTGTTTGGCAGGTCCAGGCCGGATTTGAACCCACCAGCTCTGGTGTATGTGGTTGGTGCCCTAGCCACTTAAGCTACAGGTGCCACCCAGTATTTTTCTTTAATGCTTTATTAAATCATAACTGTGTACATTAATGCATTTATGGAGTGCAATGTGCTGATTTGATATACAATGTGGAATGCTTACATCTAACTGATTAACATAACATCTCCTTGCTTCCTTATTTGTTGTGGTAAGATATTCACACTCTAGTCTTAATAGTTTAGAAATGTATCATTGCATTATGCCACCACGCCCAGGCTTAAATGGAAATTTTAGAACAGAAAACTATAATAACTGAAATAATCTCAGTGGATAGACTCAGTAATGAAATGAACTTGAAGACTGACTGCTAGAAAGTATCCAATCTGAACAACAGAAAACAAAAAGGATTTGGAAAAATAAGAAAGGGCCTTAAGGAGCTGTGCACCAACACGCAGAGGTCTAACATCCGTGTCATTGACGTTCCAGGGGAGAAAGGATGCAGTGCAGGAAAAAGTATGAATGATGGCTGAAAGAGCCCCAAATTTGACAAAAGACAAACCTAAACATTCAAGAAACTCAGGAACCCACTAAGAGAAAAACTCAAAAGAGTTCTACACTCGTACACATTATAATCAAACTGGCGAACATTAAAAACAACAGCAAAGCTGAGTCTCTGTTGATCTTGTGACAGACAGGGTCAAAACGGCTGGGTGAGGAAGGGCAGAGCCAGCCCACCCCGTGGAATCCTCCTCTCCTGGGGCCCCCTCCCTGCCAAAGCCCAGTCCCACCTCTGCAAGACCATCTGTTAAATGTCCCTGGCACCAGGTAGCACGCATGCTGAAACCCAAATCCAGGGCACATTCTGAATCCTTTCCCCATCAATCTGCCGCCTCTGCATCATTATAGTGTGGGCTGGGAGGCGAGGGAACCAGAAATCAAATCAACTCTGACAAGAAAAAATGCACCATAATTCAAGCAGGCCCTGATAACTTTTAGGGGAAAAAAAAAAAAGGACAAGGAGGAATAAACACTCAGCTCTAGATTTATTCTCTAAGAAGTTATCCTAGTTATCTTGGTAGGTTGGGAGGAGAGGCCCAACAAATCTTGAGTTGGGTTTTGTTCTTAAACTGGCTGTATATGTCAAAAATGGTTCAAATGTGAGTAAGATCGAAACACACCAGGAGATGGCTAAGAGAATAAAATATAATGTATTTCATCTAATTTATTTATTTCATTTTTTTGTCAACCTGGGTAGAGTGCTGTAGCATCACAGCTCACAGCAACCTTAAATTCTTGAGCTTGAGCAATCCTCCTGCTTCAGCCTCCTGAGTAGCTGGGACTACAGGCGTGCCCCACTAAGCCTGGCTGATTTTTCTATTTTTAGTAGAAATGGGATCTCACTCTTGCTCAGGCTGCTCTCAAACTCCTGAGCTCTAGCAATCCTCCTACCTCAGCCTCCCAGAGTGCCAGGATTATAGGTATGAGCCACCATGCCTGGCCAAAATATAATCTATTTCAGGTTTTTACCACAGGCAGTAAAACAAGAAGCCAAATACCTGGGGTAGATCCCATGAAAGTCAAAAGTTTTCATTTGTGTCCGTGATACAGCATCTGTACACATGAAGTAAGGACTCAAGTGTCAAATCATGGGTTTTAGAGGTAGCACAGCAACCAGGGAAGGGGGGAGGCTTTCATCTGTTTTATGAAAGTCAGTTTATATAAGAATGTTTGCCTAGGAAAGCAAATGGCAATTTAGAAAAGCATTTTGAAAGTCTCTCTCTCTCTCTTTTCTCTCTCCCTCTCTTTCTACACACACACCCCTCCACGTGTATGTACCCCCTCCTTAAAATATATAGGGTACCTGAACTTTCTGGGACTCAGAATCCTAGAAGGTTAACATCATCATCTGAGTCAACATAAATTACTATGTGCATGCACTTGCTTCAGTCAGAAACTTCCAGACGGTTAACATCCCCCCAAACATTTACTAGCCCCTAAAACATCAGCCTCTCAGGATGAAAGGCTTGCAGCACACCATAAACCCATCTCAAGGATGCTTGGAATCCCAAGCAGCTTCTAAAGCTGAAGGAAGATGGGTGTTGGCAGAGGATGGGGAGAACATAAACACCACCAAAGGCGTTGAGAGGAGTGGAGAAACAGGAAAAGGAGGCACCAGGGAAAAGAGAGGCTAAAGGCATTTGCTCTCAGTCCCTGCACAGCAATCTCCACTGTCCCCACAAGTTTCTCTGCAGCCCACAGGGTGTTCCCAGGGCCTCCTTGGTGGTTCTCAGCCCATCACATCAGTCCTCAGCTTCATTCAAACCAGGGGGAGGGTTTCAGTGCTAGACTCTAAACAAGAAGTGATTTTTATCACCAAAAAGAAAGAAAATGCCTCACCCAGAGCCATCCAGTGCAGGGGAACAGGGATCGTGGCACAAAGAATGCACCCCAGAGCCCACCCAAGGCACTTGAAACAGAGGCTGGCAGTATAGTATCGCCACAGCAAAGGAACAAGGCGGTGGCAGTCACGAGTGTCTTGACAGGAAGCAAAGCCTCCCTTGGAAACCAGCTGTGGACACTGGATGGTGCTTAAATCATCACTGCTGAGAAAGGACAAAAGCAAGTCAGACGTTAGGCACTGCCACGGTTGGACAGACAGGTGAGGGGGACATAGGGTCTCCCACACTGTTAAAGAGCACCACCAGCTTCCTATGAGGCCGCCACATCCCATCGAATGCCTCCGGTGGCACACAACTCTGCGTGTGTGTGTCTGTATTTCTCATTCCTCAGCACACATTCATGAACTCTTTTGTCCCCTTCATGTTATCCACGTCATACCGTCCAATCTCACCCTCTGGCTGTTGGATAGTAATAAAGTGTTTGGTAGCCCCAGTAAACCCTACAAGACAATTAGAGAATGTCCTGGTTTCAGACATTCTTTGCATGATTCTATATTTGTAGAACATTTTTTGCCTGAATGTGCTGTAAGTTATAGTGCCTGGCAAGTTAGAAGAAGCCGTACAAATGCTTCTTTTTAATCTGTGGGAAGCTGCCAGCAGGGTAGAGCAAGGCAGGCAGAGCTGGCTGGACTCCTCTGGAACCAAAAGCACTGCAGCCTCAAACATAAAGGAAAGGAAAATACACACTCTTTATCACTAAGTGACTCCTTTCAGAGCCATGAGGAATTGCTGAAGGAAGCAGACCTTCGGGGAGGTCAATTATTATTGCGTTTGCTGCTGTGTAACTGTCTGGACTTAGGGTTTTTTGGTGAAGGGGAGTAAGAACCTCAAAGGTTAGAAAGGAAGCTGCCAGTGTGGCAACTGACCTTGGCCCAGCCCTTTTCCCCATTTCAGACTAGATATAACAACAGTAAAAAGGGGGAAATCATACAAATATATGTACATCTAAGCTGATGAAACCTTGAACATGTATTTTTTTTCTTTTCTTTTCTTTTTTTTTTTTTTTTAAGAAATGGTATCCAGCTGTCATCCTGGGTAGAGTGCCATGACATCATAGCTCACAGCAACCTCAAACTCCTGGACTCTTGCCTGAGCCTCCTGAATAGCTGGAACTACAGGTAACTGCCACAATGCCCAGCTAGTTTTTCTACACTTAGTAGAGCTGAGGTCTCACTCTTGCTCAGGCTGGTCTCGAACTCATGAGCTCAAGCAATCCACCCGCCTTGGCCTCCCAGAGTGCTGATATTAAAGGTGTGAGCCACAGCACCCCACCCAGCTTTGCACATGTATCTCAATTGTATAAGAAAGGACTTCTATTCCTTGCATCGAAGACAAATTTACTTCCTTCCCCCCAAGAACTTATTTTAAAAAAAAGCAGGTTACAGGATCTAGAAGACAAACCATTTCAAGCTTTAAATTTTACTTACTTCATACTTGTAGTGGATCATAGTATTGAAAGAGACCTTAAGGATAATGCAAAGCAACCCCTTCATATTACAAATGAAAAAAAGTGAAGTTCAGAAATGATGAGCCAAGAGTTACCCAGGTAGGAGGTGGCAGGGATGAGATCCAGACCCAGTCCTCTAGGCTGTTAGTCCCATCCCTGTCCTGCTCCACCTTGATAGATCAGCAAGGTGGAGCAGGACAGGGATGGGACTAACTTCTATCTTCCTCAAACCTACTTTTCCTGATAATACAGACATAACATACCCAACAGCAATGTCAGAAGAAATTCCCAGGTGAAAATCATCATGACTGTCACGTGCTGATAAACTCATCAGAAGTAAGAAATTCATGAAATTCTTTATCCATAAGATGTGGAACATACTAAAAGTTCACTAGTGGCTCTGACGATGTCATGAAGGATGACTCCTCAGTGAGCTAAAAATAATGAGGATTAGAAGGAGTCAGGGGAAAGGATTCTGGCATTTCTGATGACTGGTGATGGTGTATGGAAGTAGTCTGAGTCCCTGAATAGAAGCCACAAGCAGAGACCTTGCCTCTCACCTCACCAACCCACACGGGACTTGTAGCACAAGTGAGAAATGAACGTTTGTTACTGTAATCTGCTGAAATTTGAAATCCAAAAATCCACATCGATGTTTGTTACTGCAGCATGACCTAGCTTATCCAGACTGATACAGTCCCCTAAAAGGCACTTGGTAACATTTGGTTATCATTATCATGAACACACAGCCCACAGCACCTTCCCAGGGCATACTGTTGGAGATTGAATGGTAGTCCAGAACACATGATTATGTTATAGAGATTCTTGGATAGGGAAAGAAAAGAAGTATAATCAAAGACAAGTCAGTGTTGTGATCAGATTCCGAGAACTTAGCAAGTGCTCAGATAAATACTGTAAAGAAATTTAGCTATATAACAAATGCCCCCCTCTGGTCTGTTTCCTAAGTGCATCCTGCCCCTGACCTACTCTGTGAGGCTTCCCACTTATTCACTCTTAGGTTCCAATTCCACCTATTCTGCAGAGTCTAGCGTTAGTGCCACACAGCCCTCAAATTTCCTAATCCCTCACGTCTCTGCCATGTGCAAAGCAGGCACTTCAGCAATTACTATTTTCCTTCTCATTTTATCCTCAATCAAACATTTGGTATAATCTGTTTCAACAAGTGTGTCGATCTTATTCCTCTAATCAGCCTCCAAGCTTATGAAGTCTCCATGTATTTTACTGCTTTTTCAGCCTCCCTCAGAAATGAGTCCAAGGGACATTTTTACAGTGATTTAAATGCCAGGGAGGAAAGAACATGATTTAATCCTTGGGAGGTGAAGACAGTATTTTCTATGACTTTGGAAGAAAGTAGGGAAATTCACTAACTCAGTTTTAGAATAATACTTCAACCTTGCTAAATATACTCTTTTTTTTAAGGTGGAAATAAATTATGACAAACCCTAAATGTCTTTGATTCAGTTCTGTTCAAACTCAGATACAAGGCAAAGCTAACATAGTTCCTCAGGAACTCTGAGAAGCTGCAAGAAAGCATTTTAGAGAATTTAGGACACGTCATTAAAAATGACCATTTGTTTGGACAGACGAAAAGACAAGTATTTACATACCAGCCATCACAAACTTTCAG
Organism: Galagoides demidoff; assembly: GCA_963574575.1. NCBI lineage: Eukaryota > Metazoa > Chordata > Mammalia > Primates > Galagidae > Galagoides > Galagoides demidoff. The sequence goes on from CAUYQV010009982.1 coordinate 42,755, forward strand.
CTAAATCTGCACATCTTCTGTAGCCTGAAGTCATAAAGTTAGGTTGTGTCCAAATCTATGTAAGAAGTGCCCAGAGCTTTTCTATAACATTAGAAGCTTGTTTTCATAATTCTAAAGATTGTTGGCATGGAATCTGGAAGCTATAAATACTTGTTACTGTAAATTTTATTTGTTAAATGCAGAAGAAGGAGTTTTTCAGACAAAGTGAAAACCGTATTTGTCATTGGAGGTCGATCCCACAGACAGAACCTCACGGAGGGAATCTGGTCACAACTGTACCAGTTCCTACCGCTTGTTCTGTGGAACAGGGCTATTCAGATTCTCGTAAAGTTCAGGAAGTGCATTCCTCCTCGTAGGAATGCATTTTGCAAGTAAAGTAAGTTAATTCCACTATCCTTCAAAACATGGGACATAACTGTCATCTTCTTCAAGGTATATCACGGTAAAAGCGCTCTTAACCCTTCTCTGCAAAACCAGCTCGAGATTTTCCCTGGCTGTGCACTTCCGCAGCTTGGTTTCTTTTCCCCAGGAGTCATTCGATTTGCTCCCAAACCCGTTCATATTAGTTGCACAAGTTACTGAAATGATGTAATATAATTGGAAATTAGGTAAACCCATGAAGTATGCACACAGAAACTTGGTTTCTATAAAAACCAACTTAATAAAGGCGAGGTGCTATTTTTAAATACCGCGTTAGATTGGCATGAAGTAGCTAAAAGAGAATGACAAAATCACAGAACTGTAGAGGTGTTCTGCACTCAGACTGCTTCACAGGGGTCAAGTTCTGGCTCTACTTTGAAGAAAACAAAACTGGAGAGACTGGGTGAATGTAGTGTAGATGAGTTTTTGCAAGAAAGACCAGAACTCCAGGCAGGGACTACACAGGCAACAAAGCTTGGCAAATGAATGTGTGTTCCTACGTTTTCAATAAAAATAGACCCTGTGTGTGTGTGTATGTTTTCGTGATTCACTGCCTGGACCACCTTTCATTGTATATAACTAAGTACTGCAAACCTGTGACTTTGAAGATAAGGCTTCCATTCAACTTGTTAATTAAACGATTGCAGAGATCACACAAGTGCATAGTTAGGGATGGTGCAATGTTATTAATCAACTCAGAAAGGTGATAGAGATTAATGTCAGTGAATAGCAGGAGGAATATAAATATAAATCAGGATGTGGACAAGGTAGAAGAGATGACCCACAACTTCCTCTATATTTATTTTCTTGAGAAGCTATAAATTTTCCCACGTTTAAAATTTTGTTTAGCATTCATCTTCTTTATAGCGTTGAACAAGCACTTATTTACAAATGAAGTAACATAAAAATCAATAGCAGGGAGGAGCCATTGGCTACTATCCTGAAAACAAAGCATGGCTCTTCTTCAAGGTGTAGCTTAAGGCATCCAAGGGGATCACACATCTCAGCACCTTGAGGAAGCAAGGAGGCCTGTGGGTAGGGGCAGTCCCGACTCTCCAGCCTGTTGTCCAAGAAGCTGGGCTCCATGTCCTTAGGGCTCAACCCAGCCCTCAGAGAGGTAATTCCAGGAGAGAAAAGCCCATCCTACTGGGACAGCTCTCAGTTAAAGGTAAACACTAGTTATTAACCCCCCTGCCCCAAGTTTAGTAATCAATCCTTCCAGCCATTATGGGCCATGCCTTAACCCGGCACTCATGCCTCCCCATGGGAGTGGTCCGTCACATGAGGCCTGTGCAGGGGAGGCCAAGGTGTCCACATTCCAAAAACTCCCATGGGCAACTCTGCTCCACTTTCAAATTCAGAGTCTAAGGCTTCACAAGGGACTTGAATCCCCTGAAATCAACTACAAACGAATGTGTTCCTGTACAAAAATGTTCTGTATTCTGGGATGCTTATCCATAGCTTCCCTCAAATTGTTCTCATCAAGCTTTTGTAACTACGGTGAACTCAGGTCAAGTCTTAACTGTCCTGGTTGGCCATCCACAGAGCCCGGGGAAGTCTGAGCCAAGGCTGAACATAAACACTCCCTGAGCAGAGCCTTCCTGCTGTATTTCTCTCTTTCTCTGAATTTTTTCTTCTAGACTCCAAGCTGTTCCTCTTTCTTCACTTCTATTTTTAAACTGAAAAGTTTGTGTTTTGAAATAACTGTAAGAATTCCTCAGATAAAAGACATAGAAAATTAAATTTCCAATTTCTCTTATCCTTCTTTTCCCATTTCTGTATGGTTTTATTATTAAAACATTTTTTTTAAAAACCCTCAAGAGCATTCTCTTTTTCCTATTAAGTTAATGACTTAACCAAATGTACGTGTCTTTAATTATGAGTATCATGGTCTACCTATATTTTTAAAATAACAAATTGTACATATAGGTAGTACTGTTTCCTTCTGTTTCTTGTCTTAACACGTCACCACAACAAGGAAGGATACGATGTTATATGTATGATACAGGCTCCCATCTGTGCTGGTGGTTTGGTTTTATAAATAAGAACATTCCTTGTCCAGGAATAAGGCCCAGGCATTCAGATTTTCCAAAACAACTCTCTGTAACTAGGGTACTCAAGTAAATTCAAGCATTTCGATCTCAAAACCAGTGTAGCTATCTGGTCCTGATTAAGGTTCCTCTAAATGCACATTAGTTAAATAAACCATCTTTTACTATTTCTGTGCAAAATGAATATTCACTATATCATAATTATATAACCATTCAAATTTGTTTTTAAGCAATGTAAGACATGCTCAAAATTCCAATCTGACAAAATAGGTAAAATTAAGCTTTAAAATATATTAGTTGATTTGGAAAATATTTAAGAAGCGTTGATGTCAACCCTAAAATCTATGGTAATTAACATGTTTTTCTGAGATCCAGATTTCAGCATAGAGGTAATCATGGCATAGAGCACAAACAACACTAAATCTGAACTTGGCTGACCTGGGTTATGAACTTGATTAGTCTTGAGCCAATAATTTAACCAGATTCCCTCTTGGGAGAATGGAAATTAAGTCTAACTCACTTCTAAGGCTGTTATAAGAACCACTTGGTATAACAATGGAGCAAGCCTTTGTGACCTGGGAAGAGCAGTCTAAAAGCAGGGTATTGGCGGGGGTGGGGTGGGGAGGGTGGATGGGTGTGCTCCCACTTAATGGGCACAATGTTAGGGTGTATGGCACAGCTCTTGGGGGTGGGACACAATTATAAGAGGGACTTCACCTAAAAAATGCAAACATGGTAACCTATATCTTTCTACCCTCATATTAATGTGAATTTAAAAAATATAATAATAATAAAAATAAAAGCAAGGTATTGGTATAACTGGTGTTCCCTCTAACACAAATGCCCAGCAATATGTATACGATGCTACCTGCACAAAAGTCCTTACAGATGAGGTAACACCGGTGATTTGGCTGAGAATGAAGACAAGAAAGAAGAGCCCCAGGAGCTGAAGTCCTTAGCAGAGTAAGAACTCATGGGTACGCCAGGTGCAGCGGGCTGACAGTTGCTTGGCCACATCTTCTGGCAAAGCCTTAGCGCTCTGTGTCAGTGCTCTGTGCACAAAGCAGACGCTCTAGGAGGCCAGCACACTCGCAGCCAAGGCAGCTTGAAGCTCTCGCCCATCTGGCAAGCTCCTAGGTTTCTAAGGCGGGGCTGTGGGTGTCTGATCTGCAGTAAAACTGCCAGGCCTGGGGAGTTGTTGGGAGAGTGAGCACCGTAAGGTTTACTAGTGGCCAGAAGACCATTCCTGAGAGGCCAAGTCAGGTGCTACTTAGGTAAGTGAGCACATGGGCTCCACATTTGCGCTGACCACACACCCATGTCCACTGGTGAGCACGTTCAGCCTGAGATCCCAGGGTGCCATCACAGTTCCTTGATCTGAACAGAGCAAAGCACATAGTCTCAACCTGTCACCCATTCTGTGGGCTTCTGGGCACTTTTAAAAACAGAGAGATAATCCACATACCACAAAAGGTACCATTTTAGAGTGTACAATTCAGTGGGTTTTAGTATATACAAAGGTTGTGCAACTATCACCACTACCTGATTCCAGAATATTTTCACCACCTCAATAAGAAACCTTGTTCCTAGTAACAGTCACTCGTACACCCCTACCCAGCCACTAGCAACCATTAATCTACTTTCCATCTCCATAAATTTGCCTAGTCTGAACATTTCATTAAAATGGAGTAATGCAGTATGTGGCCTTTTGTGACTGGTGTCTTTTACTCACCATTGTTCCTCTCTATGACTGAATAAGAGTCCATTGTATGGACATGCCACATTTTGTGTATCCATTCATCAGCTGACAGACACTTCCAAGGCTTCCAACTTTTGACTACTCTGAATCATAATGCTATAAACGTTCACGGACAAATTTTGTGTGAAAATATTTTTTCAATTCTCTAGGGTACATACCTTGAATGCGATTGCTGAGTAATTTCTGGGGCCACTTCTGAGCCCTAAAGTCCACGTCATCACTTTTTGTCTAAGTCATTTCCATGGCAGACAGAAAGAAATCCAGTTTACCAGGGACCCCAAAAATCGAAGGAGGAAATGAAAGCATGCATGAAGGGGGAAAAGGGGTTCTGCATGAAGCAATGTATTGCTGCTCTCCAAACACCACTAGTAATAGATTTTCTGTACATCATAACATAGCAGCAGTCATACCTAGGATGAGGGGACCAGCAATAATCATAAGATAGAACAGTCTTTTTAATAAGAAGAACAATCAACAGTGATAATAATAACAAGTGTTGGTGGCACCGTACTGAGCACACAGTGCGGATTGTCTAATAGCAGAGATGATGGGGAAACATGATTACTGAAAACAACTCTGACAGCAGCCAATTCTGCCTTCTGCCAGGGCGGCATCATTCATGTCCAGGCCAGGCCTGGAAGAAAAGGGGGAAACAAAGGACACTAAATTGCTTGAGTATGAAAAGGACATGTATTTGGCATTTGTTTGCTAGAAGCAAGAGAGAGCAGGGTGGAAAGCAGGAGTTTGAAGGCTTGAGATGGAAGACAAAGATTGCAGTGTAGATAAGAGAAGGCAGAAACGATGGAGCAGTTGCCTAAGAAGGAAAGACAGCCTGTAAGAAATGCCAGTGGACAAGAAAAACATGAAGAAATCAATTTTAAGTTGATTTCTGTTTTGAACTGTGTTGCTATCTTTCTCCATTTCCAAAACCTTCAGTAAGGCCTGTCTTGGAAGTAGATGTATAGAACAGAATAGGGAACCAAGAGATGAACCCAGACACTTATCATTATTTGATCTTTGATAAGCCTATCAAAAACATAAACTGGGGGAAAGAGTCCCTATTTAACAAACGGTGCTGGGTGAATTGGCTGGTGACTTGTAGGAGACTGAAACTGGACCTAAACCTTTCAACATTAACAAAAATTGACTCTTGCTGGATAAAAGACTTAAACTTAAGACATAAAACTATAAAAATACTTGGAGAGAGTGCTGGGGAAACACTTCAAGAAATTGGCCTGGGAGAATAATTTATGGGGAGGACCTCCAGACAATTGAAGCAACACCAAAAATACATTACCGGGATCTGATCAAACTAAGACACTTTTGCACAGCCAAGAACACAGTAAGTAAAGCAAACAGACAACCTTCAGAATGGGAAAAGATTTTTGCAGGTTATGCTTCTGACAAAGGTCTGAGAACTCAAACTTATTAATAAGAAAAGAACACGTGATCACATTTCATTGTGAGCAAGAAACTTGAATGAAGCTTCTCTGAAGATGATAGGCACATGGCCTACAAACACATGAAAAAATGCTCATCATCTTTAATCATCAGAGAAATGCGAATCAAAATCACTTTGAGATATCATCTAACTCCTGTAAGAGTAGCTCACATAACAAAATCCCAAAACTACAGATGTTGGCATGGATATGGAGAAGAGGGAACACTTCTGCACTGCTGGTGGGAATACAAGCTAATAGGTTCCTTTGGAAAGAAGTTTGGAGAACACTAGGGATCGAAAAGTAGACCTGCCACTTGATCCTGCAATTCCTCTACTAGGTGTATATCCAAAAGACCAAAAATCACTTTACAAAAAGATATATGCACTAGATTGTTTATTGCAGCTCAGTTCATAATTGCCAAGTCATGGAAGAAGCCAAAATGCCCATTGACCCATGAATGGATTAATAAATTGTGGTATATGTACACCATGGAATATTATGCAGCCTTAAAAAAGATGGGGACTTTACCTCTTTTATGTTTACATGGATGGAGCTGGAACATATTCTTCTTAGTAAAGTATCTCAAGAATGGAATAAAAAGTATCCAATGTACTCAGTACTATTATTAAACCAATTTATAATCATCCACACTTTCATATGTAAGATAAAACACAACTATAGCCCAGGATAAAGGAGGGAAGAGGAGGAGGAAGGCTGAGAAGGGGGAGGGTGGATGGAGAGAGGGTAAATGGTGGGATCACACCTATGGTGCATATTGCAAGGGTACATGTCAAATCTATTAAGTGTAGAGTATAAATGTCTCAACACGATAATTAAGTAAGTGAGGTGAAGGCTATGTTAACCAGTTTGATGTAAGGATTCCAAAATGTATATAACATCAGCACATTGTACCCCATAAATGCATCAATGTATATAGTTATGATTTAATTTTAAAAAAAAGAAAGAAAATTAAAAAGTGGGCAGCACAGAGCAGAGAGGAGCCTGCAGTGGCCGGAGGTGAAACACCGAGCTAGCAGCAGGAATTCAGAGAAAGGTGATGGGGAAATGTAAGCCCCAGATATTATCAGAACACTGGAGAGAAGAAAAGGTACCGAACATCTCATAACATGGCTCAAGCCATTTTGATTTCAGTATTAGGGAAAGAAAAGGTGATACCAGAAGCTACAAGAGATGAGATCATCTCACTTTCATAATATAATCTGCTCAACAACTTTTCAGTTGTGCTAGAAAAAGTGGGTAGCAGGTCACAGTGGTCAAAACCAAAACCTATCACTTTAATGCTCACTGCAGGACAGTGGCCTCATAACAAAGGCCTTCAGGACCTTACAGTGAGTTCCCAGTAATGGTCAGAGAGCATTCTGTTGGGAGTCTAGGACTAACCTTCTCATGCTGCAGAAGGAAAACTCAATCAGTGGGCTTGACCAGGTCCACTGAAGTTTTTTTCTCACATCCACCTTTGGAATGGTCACAATAGATGGCCCTGAAGCCACTTCTACAGCAGAGATTTGTAAACATGTTCTGAAAGTAGCCAGATAGTAAACACTTTAGACTTTGTGAGCCAAGAGGCAAACTCAAGGATACTAATTAGATACGAGAGAGAAGACAGATTTCCACAACACTTTTACTGATGAAATTCAAAACGTAATAATGATGCACAATTTTTAATAATACAGATCATTAACAGATTAGAGCTCCTTAATAGAACAGAGCTCATTAATAGATTCCGACCTTCATGGAGGATCAGGCTGCAAACAAAAAGAAAATAAAAATTGTCAGAGGGTAGTTGTGCTGTGGAGAAAATAAGAGAAGGTATTGGAAGAGTAAGGCGAGAGAGCTACTTTGGATAAAGCAATGTGGAAGGAGTCCCCTTTTGCCCGTATGATTACCAGTCCTTGTTTTGTCAGATGTGCTGTATTCTTTCCAATATGATATGAATGAACTAGAATCCCATTGTATTTTAATTTGCATCCCTTTCTTATTAGTAGAGTTGACCATCTTTATATACCGGGGCACCCCAAACACGTACACACAGTTTGAGAGATCTTGTTGGAAGTAAAACTGATCATTTCCAAAAAGCATACAAATTACAGGGAAAATGGATGTGCCAAGTACGTACAGGTGCATTTGTCCAGTAACAGTATCTTCAATTCCACTACTAAAAGTAGTGCATAGATAACACTGCTTATGATGTGTGTACATTTGGGGGCACCCTCTGTATATGTACAATTTGGGTTTGTTTACTTTACCTTATATGAGTACAGTTTGTTTTCCTCTTCTGTTAATTCCTGGTTGGTTCCATGTTTATGTTTCTGTTGTTTGCATTTTTTTTTGTTTTGGGGGGGGGTTTATTAATGTTTTGGATATTAATCCTTATTTGTGCTATACATTTTAGATATCCTCTCCCAGACTATGGCTTGTCCTTTAACTTTGTGGTGTCTTTTGTTTACAAGATTTTCATTTTCATCTGGTAAATCATCCACTGGATGTCATAATTGGGTATTAGCTCCCTTCTCAGCAGGAAAACAGAAAAAGGCATGGATTTTGAGTTTAAACCTTCAGTTCATCACTTACAGCTGTATCTTGCTCAAGTCTCTGAACCTCGATTTCCTAGTCTGCAAAATGAGGACAATTCCTACCTCATGGGTTTGTCTGGCAATTAAATCAAATATATCCAACTCCCTTAGTACAATGGCCCCCTTCTACTCCACTCTTAAATCAGAAGTTTCTTGACTGTTCCCATATGTGCACTGCTGATACTTAGACTTTGTTGTATTAACTTGAGTTTATCTTTAAAACTCATATAAAGTACCAAGTATAATCATATGCACTTAATTGACTAAAATGGGGAAGTTAAGGCCAGAAAAATAATTCAGCAATTGGCTCTTCAACCCATGATTACTCCAAATGGCCTTCCTTGAACGAAAGAGGTGAGAGTGTAAGAAGTAACCCAGGCAATAGAAAATTCGTATGCATTCTTTTGAGGGAAAATTATAGTTGAAAAGCCTGGAATTTATACATTTATAAATTCAATCCTAATACAGACCAAAATTATTTAACAGCACATTATAAAAGACATTTATAATTAGTTTTCTTTTTTTTTTTTTTTGAGATGGAGCCTCAAGCTATCCCCCTGGGTAGAGTGCCATGGCATCACAGCTCACAGCAACCTCCAACTCCTGGGCTCAAGTGAGTCTCCTGCCTCTGCCTCCCAAGTAGCTGGGACCACAGGCGCCCACCACAACGCCTGGCCATTTTTTGGTTGCAGCCATC
>CAUYQV010009985.1:0-12016 GCA_963574575.1 Galagoides demidoff
GTGATTTTGTGTTGGATTGGCAGCAATGCCTGGAGAAGTTGGTGAGAATCCACCATTTATTTAATGTGAAAAATAATTACTTAGTTACAGGATTTTATTCTTACTTATTCTCATGAAGGCTAATTTAAGTCTGTATAGTCATTTTTAAGGCAATGAAGCTCATTTTCAATGTAGATAGGAGGACCAGTTACACCTATAGTGTAACTAAAGATATATGTGCCTTTCTTCTGGGGCTGAAAAAGATCCCTATTGTCATAAAGAACAGGGAGCTGGCTCAGCGCCTGTGGCTCAATCGGCTAAGGCTCCAGCCACGTATACCTAAGGTGGCGGGTTTGAATCCCCAGCCCGGGCCCGCCAAACAACAGTGACGGCTGCAACCAAAAAATGGCCAGGTGTTGTGGCGGGCGCCTGTGGTCCCAGCTACTTGGGAGGTGGAGGCAGGAGACTTGCTTGAGTCCAGGAGTTGGAGGTTGCTATGAGCTATGATGCTATGGCACTCTACCCAGGGTGATAGCTTGAGGCTCCGTCTCAAAAAAAAAAAAAAAAGAATAGAAATCCAAGGGGCTTCAAACATAAGATTTATAACCTGCCAACAGAGAACTTTATTGTTTTAAGGTTGTACATAAAGTCTCAGTTAAGTGTCCAGAGCAGAAGTGCCCTGTCAGGATAGATTGCCCCTCTCTAATGTCAAGTGTCTGAGAAACGAAGTTTGAAGTGTTAAAGGAGTTAGGTGTTTGTCTTAACCTTAAGATTTCATTCAAACAGCATAGTAGGGCAATTGGACTTGATCTTCCAGCTGGCAGAGAAGCTGTGCAATGCACAGGGGTTTTAGTTTACTTTTTATTCCAAGGATGGAGGTAGGAGAGGGAAACAGGAGTACTGAAAATTTAGGGAGAGCAGAGGAAGTGGCTCTGGTGTTATTAAATCAGTTTGCTTGGGTGAGGGGCTCTTCTACAAATGGAACTATACTCTGGAAGTGAAAACAATGTAACCTAAAAATTGTACCCTCATATTAATTTGAAAAAATTAAAAAAAATTACTAAAAAAACAAATAAATAAATAAATCAGTTTGCTTACCTGTAACAGAGAAAGAAAGTTACCTGAGGCTCAGCCATCCTGGTGTAACAAAATTGAGCTTGTTCCAAGGTTGGGGTCAGTCCATAGTCCTAGAGGGTCTGTAGGTATGGAGGATGCCAGCTCAGGGGACTCTAACAGTTCCAGGACACAAGCTCTGCTCCCTGGCATATTTCTCTGCAGAGACCAGCTGACTGCAGAGGGAGCAGGATGTAGCCCCCAGAGCAAGGTTCACTCTAGACATCTTCTTGCCTGAGCCTCCAGTGTAACTCTGTCTTTGAAATATCTCTACTATAGTGTTAGCCACCATTTGAAAAGTTGCTTTCTTTTCCCAGGGCCTGTTGTTGCCCCATCTCCTCCCCACCTCCCCCCAGGCTCTGTCTCCATCTGGTTATCAAAGACCACTGAAGGCTGGGTTTGGAATTTCACTTGTGGGGTATGAGGCTCCTTTACAAGCTTTTGGAATTTATGTTGAATATCAGGGGCCAGCTGGGAGCTGAAGTGCACTAAGGATAGATTGTCCCTCTCTAATGACAAAATCTGAATTGGGCAGGAAGGAGTCGAAAGAGACACCTTACCTGGAAAGTGAAGATGGGGTGAGAGCAGGCAGAATGTAGATCAGAAAGTCCAGCGAGCTTACAGAAAAACAGGGATCCTCCCAGTCGGCTTGTCAAACTGTTAGGTGTGGAGGAACCAGGTGTCAGGTCCCTGTATATCCAGGTTTTTGGTTCTTAGTACCAAGTCGACAGAATGAATGAGCAGAAGGAAATGCCAGGGAAGTGACAAAGTTTCTGAATGATTAAAGCATAGTGCATTCCAAGAAGGAATGGGTCAGCCCTCGCAAATGGAGAAAAGGAATCTGGTGAAGATGTTGAAGGCATGGGAGTTGGGGACTGAGCAAGAGCAGAAGGTTGGGGGAGGGAAGAGGACAGAGTGGTCAGCAGGGTCAAGTCAAAGTCAGAGGTAGAAGGTTGGGGTAGTGGCTGTTGAGAAGGAAAATTTGGAAGGTGCTGCAGGTTTGGCAAAGTGAAGGACAGCCCTGCAGGAGAAAGAAAACTTGAAGGTAGGGGACCGCTTGCCCTTGCAAGTTCTGAAATGTTAAAGATTTCTGAGAAATGTTTAAATTAGAAGCCCCATTGTCAGGCCTTTGGTTTCCATTATCTAGTTTACACTGGGGCCAGGCAGTGTTGCAGAGGAAGGTCAATTGGTTCAGTTTAATGTCTCCTTTTAAACCCAGGGTGCCTAGGTTTTTGAGGAGACAGCTGAGTGGCAATGGGAGGAATGGAAGGGGATAATAACTACCCATGGCATGCAAGGTAAGAGGACCTTTGGGGCAGAGGTTTAGCAGCGGAGAGGCAAGCATCCCCACGTCACCTGTGGGGCTGGAAGGATGAAGTCCAGAGTCCTAATCCTGTCCCTCAGGCATTCCTGAGGGTAGTTTCAGATCCCAGGGGAAATCCCAACGCAGTAGAGGATTCTCAGAGTGAGTGGCAGCAGCAGAGCCCCTTCCTCTATCTTACTGAGTTCCGGTGATTAGTGTGCAGTGGTGATTGAGGCAGGGTCTGAGGTGGTCCCCGGACTGGTCTCACTGTCTCCACTCCCAGCCAAGGCACCATGAACATGAGGGGAACAGGGATAGAGTCAGGGGAAAGGATCCATGAGGAGAGGAGGCCAGTCCAGGGACTGGAAAGGCTTTATTAGCAGAGAAAGGAGAGAGAAACAGCAGAGCTGGAGTGTGACCAGGAGGAGTCAGCTCAGCTCTCACACAGTTTCAGAGGCTTTTATTATCCCTATCAGTAGGGCTGAATGTGGGAGGGAGCTGTTAGAGGGAGTCATCCCTTTCTTCAGAGGCACTAATATTTTTTTAAGGTTTTTTTTTTTTTTTTTTTTTTGGCCGGGTCGGGTTTGAACCCACCACCTCCAGTATATGGGGCCAGCGCCCTACTCCTTGAGCCACAGGCGCTGCCCCCAGAGGGACTAATTTTTACACTCAGGGCAAACCTAGGAGTCACTCCCTTAATGGGCCACCAGCTGGCCTGCCAGAGTAAAAGTTACTGTTCTGTTGTTTCCCAGGAACAATGGCCTTGAGGCATTCCAAGGGGTGTGGAGGGGGGTTGCTGTGATCATACAGTTTGGTTTCTGGCCTGCTTTCTCTCACCGGCTGTCTCCCAAAAATGGCTGTACCTTTGTCAGGGTCGTGAGGATTTCTTTCCCACAATATATATACACTACATTTTATCAATCCACCCATGAATTGATGGGCACTTGGGTGATTCTGCACCCTTGCAATCGTGAATTGTGCTGCAACAAATGTGCATACTTGGACGCTTAATACCGCACTGTGATCATTTGTTTGTATGTCTGTGTCCTCTACTAACATAAGTTTCTCCTAGCCTGAGATCACACCAACATGACATTCTCTTTTGTTTCCCTTGTATTTTGCATAGTATCAGGGCTTGTAGGTATCAGTAATGTTTGCTGAAATGTACTGATCCGAAAAATCAATTATAAATAAATTCTTCCCTTGAAGGAGAAAAAGGTAAACAAATAACTATTAGGCAATGTAAATAGTAAGGGATTAGTAGAATAAACTCTGGTGTTACCATTGAATAGCGTAAGGTGAGCCTCGTAAAACAAATGAAGTCAATGAAAAATGTTTGGAATGCATATTTTCTGGTTAATCTAACTTATTTTTTAGCAGAAAGTACTATAACTGGCTCCATAAGCAAGAAAATGTTTTTTATCGTTTGGGTTTTTGTTGTGGGGTTTTTTTGTTGGTTTGTTTGTTTTTTAGTTCTCTTATATTTTAAGTTCCCCAAACAGTAAGATTTGCTGAACTTTGTGACTTTCTGTTGCACTGATGCATTCCCTTTTGAGTTTCTTTCCCAAGAACAGTAGAGCCTCTTGCAGCCATGAGGTAACTACAAAGCCTTACACCACCTGTTTGTCCAGAGATAACAAGATAAGAAACACTCCACCACAGATCTTACCCAAAGACCAATTAAGCAACCAATTCCCCACATCCTGTTCACGCACAAAGCTGAAAGAATGGCCAATATTAACCTCTTGCTCATTATTCTACTAAAATCCCCACACTGGCAAGGACTAATCCACCATTTTTTTTTTTTTATCATAAGGCGTGTGTACTGTACTAGCATGAATTCTCACTGCACTTGTGTGCCCTGCACTCCATTCCAAACATGTAATGATGCTCACACCCCTCATGCATTTTTCACTTCACCTTCAGAGAAACCCTTGACCGTGTTGGTCAGGGAGGTGAATTTGAAGCAGTCCCTATTTCCCACTTCCCAGTTGGTGAGTCTCCTGCAACAAATCCTTTCTTCCCTGACAATTCTCATTGTCTCAATAATTGAGTTTCTGGGCAGCAGGCAACAGTGAATCCCCTTGAAGGTTTGTTAACAATTTGGGGGCTCATCCAGAATGCATTGTTTGTAGCTTGGCAGTCCTGGAATGGGGTGGGGGAGATTGTAAAGCCTCTCTAGCAGCTGTTCTGCTGAGTTTCTGTCAGAGGTTGGTTTTGCTTTTTCCCACCAGCTTCACTGTCACCAGCCCCAAATGCATTCTGGATTGGCAGGGAAGAATGGACCTTTGACTTATGGATGTTGGCATTTGCATCCAGACAGGTGAGAGCTATTTGAGGGTACCCTGCAACAGAGAGCTCCTCTCTGCATTTGGTTGGAAGCCTCAACCATTTATGAAAGCTGGACCTCTAACTGTGTGTACGTGGCACTCCTCAGGCTTATTTGTTGGACCTTCAGTCCATTTGCTGTGTTTGTGTTGTGTGTGTGACTATGGGAAATCAGAATTCAATCCTTGAAGGTAGCCCTTTTGACTAGATTCTTCAAAATTGGTGTGCATACTAGAAATGCTGTCTCTGCCATTTGGATTTTGTTTGTTTGTTTGAGACAGAGTCTCATTTTGTCACTTTCAGTAGAGTGCTGTCATGTCATAGCTCACAGCAACCCCAAACTCTGGGGCTCAAGCAATCCTCTTGCCTCAGTCTCCCAAGTAGCTGGGACTACAGGTGCCCACTAGTTTCTCTATTTCTGGTAGAGACAGGGTCTTGCTCTAGCTCAGGTTGATCTCAAACTCCTGAGTTCAGGCAATCCACACACCTAGGCCTCCTAGAGTACTAGGATTGGAGGGTGTGAACTAGCACACCAGGCCATCTGCCATTTGGATTTTTATGCCATCTAGACCTACGATAGGTTGTTTGCAGTACTTGTTGGTTTGAGATAAGATTCTTTAAAACATTTCTCCAAGTCTCCCTCTGTAGAAAAAATTCTGCGGTTCAACATGAACTCCCCAACTGCAATGCCCCAGCTAAGACTAACATGAAGCTAAAGGTGCTCTTGCTTTCCTGGAAGACCTCCTTAACTCCATCTTCCAGAAATCCCTCGCTTCAAAAAAGTTATTATGGCTACCAACTGCAAGAACTGCAGACATTGGACCAACGAGGTGAAATCTGGAGAAATACTAGAGCCACTGGGCACCAGGATCACCCTCCACATCACAGATCCCTCAGATATGACCAGACCCCCTTAAGTCTGAGACGTGTAGTGTGGAAATTCCAGAGCTAGAATTTGAACTGGAAATGGCTGTGCTCAGGGGCAAGTTCACCACACTGGAGAGGCTGCTGAAAGATGTCTGAGAACTGGTGACCAAGGACACGTTCACACTGGGCAACAGTTCAAACCCTGGCCAGATGGAGAAACTGCAGGAGCAGTTTAGCCAGAAGTTGGAGCAGATCATTGAGGGTAACATGAAGGCCCATTTTATCAGGGATGATCCAGCAGATAATAGTTACTTGCAGAACGTGTATGCACCTGGAGAAGACACTGAGATGAAGGTGGAGCATTAAAAGCACCCTTAACCAAAACAAAGAGCTAGGGCTCAATGACATGAAGATGGAGCATGAGGCAGGCCTGGCTCCACAGCGCCAGCAGAGGGTGGGCCATGGGCCAATGCTGCTCATACCACAGGGTTATTTACCATTAGAATAAGGCTGGGCATGTTCTCCCCACCAGCCTTTGCCATGGTGAGGAGGATACCTGGTCTGAGTCAGAGTCCCACGCACACTTTCTAAACAGCTTGTGAACAAGTGCAAGGCTATTGTGTTACTTGACCTTATTTTGGAGGTTTGGAATAACCCTGGGAAGAAACTGGGAAATGAACCATGGGATAGGCCATTATCACTTTTTCCCTGTCTAGTGTTTAACCTCCCTCCACATAATGCTGTGTACTCTAAGATTGGAATTCTGAAGTTGGAGAAGGTAGGATAACGTTACAGATGGAGTGTGGGAGTTGATCTGGGGTATGTAAAATACTGACTTCCAACCCTGGGAGACCGAGCTGGATGGATTGCCTGAGCTCAGGAGTTCAAAACCAGCCTGAGCTAGAGCGAGACCCTCTCTCTAAAAACAGCTGGGCATTGTGGTGGGTGCTTGTAGTCCCAGCTACTGGGGAAACTGAGGCAAGAGGATCACTTGAGCCCAAGAATTTGAGGTTGCTGTGAGGCAACCAAGGGCAACAAAGTAAGACTCTGTCCCCTCCACCCCAAAAAAATATATATATATACTGACTTTCAACAGGAGTCTCCTAAAGGGAGACAGGCTAGCACAAGTGAAAGTTATTCAAATGATGGCTTTCAAACCAAAAAATAGAAGAAGAAAAAGAGGCCAGATCAAGGGGTGGCACCTGTGGCTCAGTGGGTAGGGCACCGACCCCATATACTGAGGGTAGGAGGTTCAAATCTGGCCCTGGCCAAACTGCAACAAAAAAATAGCCAGGCATTGTGACAAGCACCGGTAATCCCAGCTACTCGGGAGGCTGAAGCAAGAGAACCACCTAAACCCAGGAGTTTGAGGTGGCTGTGAGATGTGATGCCACACACTCTACCAAGGGGGATAAAGTGAGACTCTGTCTCTACAAAAAAAAAAAAAAAAGCCCGAGCAAATTAAATTTAAGATTTTAGGACAGAAGCCTTTAAGAAGGTCGGGGAGGCCATGTACAGTGACTCATATATGTAACCCTAGCACTCTGGGAGGCTGAGGAAGGAAGTTCAGAAGTTAAAGACCAGCCTGAGCAAGGCTAAGACCCCACCTTCACCAAAAATAGAAAAATTAGTCAGGAGTTGTGGTAGACAATAGTAGTCCCAGCTACTCAGGAGGCTAAGGCAGGAGGATCACTTGAACCCAGGAATTTGAGGTTGCCATGAGCTGTGAAGTCATGGCACTCTAACCTGGGTGACAGAGTGAGACTATTTAAAAAAAAAAAAAAGGAGAAGGGGGAGGAGAAGGGAGGGGGTGGGGGAGGGAAGAAGTGAGAAGGAGGAAGAGGCAGGAGAAGGAGAAATCTGGGGAATAAGAACAAAGATCTAAAAGCCCATCTTGTTGTCAGAAGGTACTTGTTATGTTAAAGAAGATGTTTGGGCAGCTGCAGCTCCGATTTCATTCTGAGATCCCTCTTCCAACTCTCCTGCCCCATCTTATGACTCTTGACCCCTTTTTTCACCCCTGCTGGCTCCTCCAGCCATCTATATTTTGCTTTCTTTCTTCTCTGAGCATAGTCACAGGAAACATGTGGACATGGTCCCAACTTCATGTACCCAGCAGGGTATACAATTTCACTGGGGTCCTCTCTCCTTCCCAGCAGGGCAGTTTCCTTTGAGACAGGTCCCTTCAGGAGGAATAAATGAGAATGGACAGCCAGCCAGGTTAACGTGGGTTTAGAACTCATTTACCACTTCTGATTTGTACAATTAAAAACAGATTAATCCTGCCTATAGGGATAAATTAAAGCATATAATGGATCTGTTTGAATCTATTGTCACCATGCATCACCCCACATGGGCAGATGTCCAGAGTCTGTCAAACATACTGTTAACCTTTGAGCACCATCACATTGTCCTGGAAAAGGCTGGAGAAGATGCTAATTGCATGTGGGAAACTCAAATAACCAGGGGAGAATTGGAGCTAATTTAGTCATCCCAATGCATGGCCACCAAAGATCAGAAAATTAGTATTTACCCTTAGGGCATGGAGCCTTATTAGTGCTGCTCTCATGCCTTTGCATATTTCTGACCCAAAGGAGTCAAGAGTAGAAAATACCATACAAGAAATGTTAAAATACCCCCATCTCAGTGGGTCAAAATCATCTATTCCCCACCACTGTCTGCAGTGGAGCCAGAACCCTTTCCTCTCAATCAAATGGACACAGAATTTCGCCCTCACCAATGTCCAAACAATTAGGCTCATTGGCAGTGTCACCTCCTGACTGAGAGCCTTGTTGTCCTAACAACAAATCAAAAAACCATTCTTCATGACACCTATAAACACTTTCAAAAACAAATTTCTCAACATAGATTAATAATTGCCCCTGAAAAAATACAAACTAAAAGCCCCATTTCCTATTTAAGATACAAATTAACTGACTCCACTGTTCACCCTCAAAATGTTCAATTGTTCAACTCAATTAACTTTAAATTGTTTAAAAGGTGACCACGAAGGGACCCCCAGACTGCTCTGGTACGTGTTGTATAAGTGCTGGTGGGAAAGCCTAGTGGTCTCCTGGACAGACAGGCCCAGTGCAGTGCTCCAACGCTCCTAGCAGATTTCTCCCGGGAGTCTTGGGATTCTGCTCTCACGCACCCATTGTCCTTAGTCACTGGGGTCTACCCACTTTATTTTGGTTGTACACTGAAAACATTAGTTGTGATTTTGTTCTTGAGAAATTCAGTGTTTCTATATTTGGTGTGTTATGGGAGCTCAAGTTTCAATCCCAAATAACAGCCCATTGGGGTGTCTTCTGTTTGATTGGTTTCAGTATGGGTAGCCACCTATAACTAAAAGGCAATGAAATTCTACTGTAACATGGCCAGTGGGTCTATCATCCTTTTTTTTTTTTTTTTTGAGACAAAGTCTCACTATGTTGCCTTTGGTAGAGTGCTATGGCATCACAGCTCACAGCAACCTCAAACTCTTGGGCTTAAATGATTTTCCTGCCTCAGCCTCCCAAGTAGCTGGGACTACAGGCACCCTCCACAAAGCCCAGCTAATTTTTTGTTGTAATTGTCCCTGTTGTTTGGCAGGCCTGGGCTGGGTTCAACCCACCAACTCCGGTGTGTGTGGCTAGCCCCTAGCAGTGGAGCTACAGGTGCCGAGCTGGTCTATCATCTTGCCACTAGAGAAAAATGGCCTTTGAATAAATCCTTGGATTATTATAATGATGTTACATTGTTTAACAAGTCTGGTTGAAATACTGAAGTTTGTTTTTTCTTAGTAGAATTTATAAGTCTAAAAGCAATAATTAAAATATATCTATACATCTGATTTACAAAGTATAAAAATGGTTAACAAAAAATAACTTTAGGCTGGGAGCAGCAGCTCATGCCTATAATTCTAGCACTCTGAGAGGCCTAGGCAAGTAAATCACTTCATCTCAAGAGTTTGAGACCAGCCTGAGCAAGAGTGAGACCCCGTATCTACTAACAATGAAAAACTGAGGCAAAAGGATCACTTGAGCCCAAGAGTTTGAGGTTGCTATGAGCTGTAAGACTACAGCACCCTACCAAGGGCAACAGCTTGAGATTAAAAAAAAAAATTTAAAATGATAACTAGAACCTAGGCAAATTGCTAAAATAAAGTAATTTTAAAAATTAATAGTCTGAATAAAAATATATGTTTAAAAGTCAACAAATAGAAAGTCTGTATGTCTGTCTTCTTATGTGTCTGTATGTCATGTGCTTGTAATATTTCACTATCAAAATATACAAAAGATTGCTGTGAGCTATGACACCATGGTACTCTACCCAAGGTAACAGATTGAGACTCTGTCTCACATATACACACACACAAACAGAGCTCTAATTAGTTAGCTTATAAAACAGAAAAATATCAAAACAACAAAAAAAACCTCAAATCTCTTTTTGTTCAGGTGACTTTGGTATTCTTTGATAAATAAAATCAGTCTTAAACCTGTTATTAAAATTCAGATGTTTAAAGATTATAAAATTGTCACTTCTATAACATTTCTAAATTGTGCTGAATTTGACTCTAAACTTAATGCTCTTGATTTTAAGCCTCTAAATTCTGAAGTCAGATAAGTAAGTGACTGTGATAAGACCTAAGACATATTATCCTTGCCTAAAACCATAGCTACAAGACACAGTTTAGACCACATGGACCCTTCTCTGCTTCAAATTTACCCTCTAGCTATTCTGGAAAAAAAAAACAAACAGAATACTCCAGTCTTCCTACTTTCTGTCTTGAACTCTACACCTGATAAAAAAATTAAGAGCACAAATAGTTCCTACCCTTTGCAGCCATCTTTAATGCCATGTGACCATGTGAAACTTAGACAAAGGGAAGGTATCATAAATGGTGCCTATGTTGTAGTTTCAGAACAATTCTAATAACTTAAAACCATAAAGTCATGTTATGTTTCATAAAATGCCTGAATCATTTATAAAATGTAATGCTTCAGCTATTTAAATTATTTTAAAAACTGAGGCTTTAGCAAAAAAATAGGATTTTTGCCTTTTAAGTCTTCTAATTATCAATTTGGCCAAGTAAATAATTAACCTTATAGTAGACTGTGATCCTGTTTTGTGAAAAATGGTTTTTTTAAGAGTAAGAAGGATTAAACAGAAAGGAAAATAGCATTGTGTAAGAAAGGCTCTTGTGTGGTAAATTTTGTCCTGAAATGAATGACTGGTTATTTATAAGTACAGTAAATTATAGTCATTAAGAAAGTAAAAAGCAGGTGGCGCCTGCCCCATATACCAAGGTTGGCAGATTTGAAACCAGCCCAACCAAACTGCAACAAAAAAAATAGCTGGGCATTGTTGTGGGCACCTGCAGTTCCAGCTACTCAGGAGGTTGAGGCAAGAGACTCGCCTAAGCCCAAGAGCTGGAGGTTGCTATGAGCTGTGACACCACAATACTCTACTAAGGGTGACAAAGTGAGACTCTGTCTCTAAAAAAGAAAGAAAAGTGAAGAGCAGGGCAATACAGAAGGTTTGGGATGTTTGTAAATTGTCTGTGCGAGTTGAATGAAACTCATAAAAGGAAATTTGTGAAAAAAATCTGCATGTGATCCAGTTAATTATATATTGCCTTTAAAATCTTTTGGCCTGGCTTGGTACCTGTGGCTCAAGCACTAAGGAGCCAGCCATATACACCTGAGCTGGTGGGTTCAAATCCAGCCTGGGCCCAAAAAACAATGACAGTGGCAACCAAAAAATAGCCAGGCATTGTGGCAGGTGCCTATAGTCCCAGCTACTTGGGAGGCGGAGGCAGAAGAATTGCTTGAGCCCAGGAGTTGGAGTGAAATAACTTAGGGGACCTGGAAAAATAGACTTGGACCCCCACTTAGGTTAATTATTGGAAATTTATTTTACCTGCTGCAGGGGCTGCTGCTCCAAGAGACAGTCAGCAGCCCAAGTGTGAGGGTGAGTTGCCTTTTATAGGCTTTGTGTAAGCATATTACAGAAGGGAAAGGTGGCTGGTTAAGGGGGGTTACAACTCAGGTGGTCATAGATACAGCAATGGAACGATAATTAATACAGTTTCAGTTGACAATGGATACATTTTATATCACAATGGTTATGGTTATACAACAGTAATTAATCAAGTCTCAGTGAGTTTTCCACCATTGTTCATTTACCGAGAACTTGAGGGTTTTGTGAAACTTGGGACTTTTTTCCTTGTACCTGAAGCTTGTTCTTGGCAACTCTAGGAGGAAGAAGGGGGCCTGGGAACATGTTCTTGGCCACCCTGGGGGGAGGAGGGACTTGCCTTGTTCCTGGGGTCAACTCTGGGGGGAGAAGGGAGGAGGAGGGAAATGGGCTGGAGAGGGTGGGGGGAACAGGTGAGGGCTGGGGAACAGGAGTGGGCAGGGGAAAGAGGGCTGGGTTACAACA
>CAUYQV010009987.1:0-15610 GCA_963574575.1 Galagoides demidoff
GTGGCGGGCGCCTGTGGTCCCAGCTACTTGGGAGGCAGAGGCAGGAGACTCGCTTGAGCCCAGGAGTTGGAGGTTGCTATGAGCTGTGATGCCATGGCTGGCACTCTACCCAGGGGGACAGCTTGAGGCGCCGTCTCAAAAAATAAAATAAAATAAAATAAAATAAAATAAAATAAAATAAAATAAAATAAAAGTGAAGACTATAAGGCACCGATGTGGGCTGCTACCTGGATTTCATGGTCAGAACCAACTGTCTTTGCTCTCTGGAACCACTGAGGCTGCCAGATAACCCAGTCCTGGGGTACAGGCTCGTTCTGGAGCCTCCGACCCATTCTTCATTCTCTTCTCTCTCCTCCACTCTCCTCCTTCCTCTCTCCATCATCTCCACCCCCTTGAGGCCCATAGCCTAGAACGAAGATCCCCAACCACCAAAGCAGCATAATAAGCTGCTGGCCTGCTCAATCCTTGGTCCCCACCCCACAGTATCCATCATCCTTCTCTTTCAGCCTCCCCTCCCTGAACTGCTGGCTCTCAGGCACTCTGCCAGCAGACGGCGCACTCAAAACTGGAGTCGAGTGTACCCTCCCACCTCAGGGGTTCCCAGTGCTGGGTACCCTGAGCTCTGGTGGCCCTCCCCCTCCCCTTGCCCTGTGCCCACTGACCATGCCATCCTCCCCTGGGTCATGCCCTGTGCATGTGCACTTGATGGGCCCCACAACCTCTGGCTGCTCCCTTCTGATGCCAAGTCCACTCTCAGTACTCTGTGGGGTGGGCTCCTTCTGTTTTATGTCTGAGAGGTTTTCTCTCCAACCAGAGTGACCACTCACCAGGAGCAGGAACATCTTTCTCGTCCTGTCCTCCTTCCCATCCCACTCTGGTCCACCTTATAACACCCCCTCACCCCGCCAACCACACACAATCCTTCCTCCTCCAGGCCTTCCTGACCACTCCACCCATGCTGATGCCTGCCTTGGACTTCGGGCCCTGACTGCAAGTTTGAGTCCTGCAAGCTGCTTCATGTGGTGGTTATGCTTGCTTTCCTTAAAGAAACAAGGAACCCTTAAGGACAGGGCCCCTAGGCTTGGTCCCATCTGCACCATATAGAGTGGAGCTCCCAGGAAGCTGCCCAGCCCTGGCCTGGCTAGGAAGCTGGGCAGCAGCTCAAGCCCCTCGCCCTTTACAGTAAGCCTGCATGATGCTGCCTTACTCCAGCCCCCGCCCCTAAGCCCTTTCCACATTCCCCCCACTCACAAATGACAGAACACCCAGATGGTAGAATCAGCAGGACTTTACAGATTAGTCTGGCCAAACCCAGCCTTCTGAGAAATGGTGAGACGGAGCTGCAGAGACAGCAACTACCCCGGACTATACCACAGCCCCACAGGGTCATGGCTGCAGCCATCCCTGAGGGCAACCTCGCTCTGTCTGTGGGACAGTCAGCCTGTGGGGGACTCAGGCACCTCTTGGTTTTCAGGCTGGGCTTAAAGACAATGCACTGGCAGGAGGGTCCTCCCCAGACACCTGTGAGTCCTGGTATTCTTATGGCATCCCCCAGGGGGGAGGCGACCATGATACAGAGAGGCTGATTACTGGCAGGGCTAGGGGAACAGCCTCCTTCTCATTCATGCCTCAGACAACACTGGGGGACATGGCTCTGGTCAGTCTCCAGCCCATCTTTGGGCCTGTCTTCTCTAGCCCCAGGCTCACCTCATGCTGTGCTGAAGCCACTCCCTCTGCCTGGAAGGCCTGCTCCCATCTCCATGTGTGGAGACACTTCATCCTTCCCCTGAAGCCATCCCAACGACAACCCTCTCCCAGTGCCACCATTGCCCCATCACCCCCTATACACAGCGTTGGTGGTTCTCTTGGCACCTCAGTCCACATTGTACCCCAGCCTGCTCCCCTGGGGTGGCTCAACATGAGCACCATGGCCAGGGAGAATGAGGACAAGCCTCATGAAAACTCCCTGCTCAAGAAAAGGCCTGGTCTAGGGTGCATGCAGGTGGGCAGAGGCTGAAGCTACTTGGAGATGGAGAGAAAACATGAGGAGTTCAGAGCTGGGCGCACAGGGTGGTGCAGTGAGGGGCAGGAGGTGCACTGGAGGCTTGAGTTTGTTTAAGTCCATCAGTGGGGGCCAGTGTATGTGTCCTGTGTTGGTTGGGGCAGCACTGACCAGCAGCTAGGGGTGTATGTGTTTTGTGTGAGTGTGCTTATTTGTGTGTCTGTGTCTATGCAACATGATCTGAGACCCCCAAGCACACAGGCCAGAGCAATTCAGGGAGCTGACTATAGACTGATGCCAGTGGTATGGCAAAGGAGTAGGGCCTGTGGGCACAGCTCTTTGTTCTGAACGTGGATGGGGTGACTGTTGGGTCCTACCCCCTGTGGCCTTAATCTGACTAATGAAGGTTGGGATGGCAAGGGCAGGGATGATGCCCCCCTCTACCAATGGCAGGGCCAGGTGCCACTCAGCTACAGCAATTGTGAGCACAGGGTTTGGGCAGGGCCCTCTGCACACCTCTCTGGGCTGCTGGAGCTTGGTTCTACTGGGCACGGGGGTGGGGGGACCTGATATACGGGTTTCAGGAGCTGCTTAATGGGTTTGAGCCGGGGTGATATACCTCATGGACAGGTTTGGACGGGGTGACGGTTGGGGAAGGAAAGGCTGTAGGATGGAGAATCTCCATTTAACACTATAACTCCAAACACTTGCAGAATGGAGTTTAGCAAACAGACTTGAATGAGTCTAATCTTATCCCCTTTACGGAAAGGTCCTCACTATCCTCACTTTATAGGTGAGGACACTAAGGCAGAGAGGGCCACATGGAGAGGAGGCAGCAGAGCTGGGAGTCAGGTCCAGATGGTTTGCTTCAAAGCCTGAGCTCTCAGCTGTTCAAGCTTCAGGGCCTGTTTGGAGATGGTCTGATGAAAGCGATTTGGACCAGCAGATGCCCAAGGGACTTTCCAGATACTCTCTTGTACCCCATGGCTCCAGGAAAGTTGCTAAAGGGGCAACAAGTTGGGCATTTGCAGACCACTAGAGTGCTCTGGCCATGTGGGCTGCTGAGGCAGACTTGGTGGCCTCACTGCCAGCGTGACCCTTTGCATGGGGGGTGTTTCCTCGAGCTGAGCTCTCTGTGGATGGACTTAGAGAAACCCTGAGGGTGGCCATGTTGATGCAGCCTGCTGTCTCTCATGAGTTCTAAGCCCACTGACCTGCCTGCCTACCCTGTTCACACAGGGCTCTGGGCATGGCTTTTCAGGCCCCCTGTCTCCCACTAAGCCTGCACTGGGGCACTCCCATCCCTTTGCCTCACCATGCCCATGGAGTCCTACCCTGGGAACTTGTAGGTCTCTCCTGGTACCCAGAAGGCATGACATCTACCCACGATGAACTAGGTTCTTTCCTGCATCCCCCCACTGTGGGTACCCCTACTTCTCCCCATCCTCTCCACTGGCCAAATCCTGCCTATAGGGAATTCTCGGCCCCACATCCTCCAGGGCATCACCTTCCAGACAACCTCAGGCTATCTCCCGATTCCTTCCCAGTGTGCACACCTAGCAGGGCTGGCACCTCCACCACACTGCTGGAGTCTCAGCTCCCAGCTGTATGCCAACTCCCTGGGAACACAGCAGTGGGCCCTCAGATAAGACCCCAAGAACAGGCCTCGAATCCTCCATTTAACACTATAACTCCACAACTCCCAGGGGCAGGGACAAGGCCTCTATTGGCAAAAACAGGCCCTACCTATGTAAGGTTCTGTTTAAGAGTTTGCTAAAGAAGAAACACAACCCTGACCATTCTGGTTTTTTGTTTTTTTTTAATAGACCAAGATATCAATATGTGAGTTCTGAATCAGATGAGTGGCAAATGAGGGAAGGGAATGGGAAAGTCGCCTTGTTTGGGGCCTGTCAGCCCTCAGGGCTTTCTGTCCAGTCCCCGGACCCTGGGCTGGGCACCACTCTGGAGTACACGGCTACCCCTGAGAAGTGCACCTCCATGCTTGGGCAGGAGATAACTGTGCCTTGTAACTCCACTGTCTCCCTCACCCACTTCAACACAGCACCAAATGTGGCCCCCTTTTCAACGCACACCCCAGCCCAAGGCCCAGCCGAGAGAGCAGGTGTGGGGAGGGTCCCAGGAGCTCAGCCTACACTCACCTTCTCTCTGTTGCTGGGGGATCATCGGAGGTGGCTGAGGGAAGGCTTGGCTTATCTGACCGTAGGCAGCAGGGTAGGCAGCTGCTGGAGGGCCCAGGGAGAGGTGGAAGCCGGCAGTGGGATGCAGAGAGGCAGGAAGAGAGAAAGAGGTTTCAGTGTGGGCAGTCAAAGCAGTCCAGCCCAAAAGGGCACTGCCGCTCAGACACTTACAGAAAACCAGCTTTCAGTTCTTAGACTAGGGAAGGAGGGAAATGCATGGGTGTGTGTGTGTGTATGAGAGAGAGAGAGAGAGAGAGATTGTGTGTGTACATGTTGGGGAGGAGGCAAATTTAATTTGAAACAGTGGACAAACCAAACGTGTGAATAAGACACACTCATGGATAATCAAAAATATCAAATGCCCTGGACAACCATAGAGAGGTTTTCCCACTTCTCTGAGTCACAGCTGACTCTGGCTGACACACCCCTACTCCCACTCAGAGGGTGCCAGGTGGGAGGTAGGGAGCCACCCTAGGTGTGGACTTGGCCTCTGGGGAGTCTGCTGGGGGTAGACCCCAGAGCAGAGGACTGAGTTGGACAAACCTGATTTTGTCCAACTAGAAGAGGTCCGAGGTGGGACAGGATGGCCAGCTCCCTCCTCAGCCTGGATGGGCTCCCAGAGCAGCAGGGCCTGGGCTCAGAGAGGTAAGAAACCCTCTGGGCTCCAGATGTGCCAGGCTAGTTTCACCTGAGTCCCCGCTTAACCAGGTGGCCCCATCACCCTCAGGGGAAATAGCAAAGAGAGACCCTAACCACAGCAAAGAGGGTGGCTCAGTGACCCATGGGCCTTCTGCTGGCTCAGGGCACTCTTCTCACCTCTCCTTTTGTCACACCTGTTGGAGCCACATCCTGCTGCCTTGTGTATGGGGCAGGGGAGTGGAAAGTGGTTCTCTTCCAGGGGTCTCCTTCCCTCGAGCCAGGCATCTATGCTTCCTGGGCCAGTGACCATGCACTGCTGTGGGCAGCACCCCAGGTCCAGCCTCACTCCCAGTGCTCCTATGTGGCTTGGTACTTATGGTCAAATCAGCTCTGACAGCACCATAGGGAAGGGAAGTCTGGCCTCAAACATAAGTAACTGGTCCACAAGAGCAAGGCTTACCAGCAGTCTAGAGTCCTGCCCACCCACTACTGAGAGGGCACACTGCTAGGGAGGCATCCTGAAGGGTCTCTGCCAGTCCCACCCTCCCTCCTTCCATGAGGCTCCCTGCCATTCCCTCTCTCCGTCCTGTGCAGTGCTGGGCCCAAGGCTGGGATGGGGAGGAACACTGATGTCACAGGCGTGGAGAGATGAACGTGGCCGGGGTTAAAAGCCGAGGCGACGCGTGGATACTAACGACCTGCATACTGCTGCACTCCAGCGTAGGCCTGCTGCAGGGGGTCCGCGGCGGTGGGGCTCTGTGCTGCAGGGGGCCAAGGGGACAGAGGTCAGAGGTGCCCACGAAACTTGTCCCCACCCCCCAGCATGCCTAAGGGATGATGCCGTGGCTGCACCACCCTTCCTGGCCACTGCAGGGTCTACCCTGGGGCAGGCTGAGACTGGGACCCTGAGTGCCTGGGCTCTCTTGGGGTACCCTTCCCCATCCCAGGGCTCTGGGAGAACAGTGCCACCACTGGCTAGGGATAGGTGCAGGCTGCAGCTGGCCTGGGGTGGGGTGAGGCGGGCAGTTCTTGTGGAAGACTAAGAGCTGGGGAGGAGATGCTGGAGGAAGGCTCAGTCTGGAAGGGCTTGAAGGGGCCACACAGGGACCTGGTCCTGGAGAAGGGCTGTGGGGAAGTCATGAGAGGGGGCTGGAGGCTGTCAAAAGGGTGTGCTCATCCTCACTGATCATCAGCAGAAGGTGGGGGCAATGAAGGGAAAGCTTAGCTGACCCCAGCTGGGTAGAAGAAAAGGCACAGAGAGCTCACACAGCCACTGTCCTCCTGGGCCACCCATACCTGCTCAAATAGAGGCACCCCTCTCTCATTCTTAGGGACTCTGCACACAGCATGAAAGCCTTCCACTCCAAGTCCCTGGCCTACGTGCTCTCAGCAGGAACTGGCGACACAAATGAAGTCTGCCCAATGGGCCGGGAGAGGGGTGCTGACCAGAGACTAAGAAACCAGAAGGCCAAGGGCCTTCCTCACACCTCTGACTGTTGAAGGGATCAGAAATAGAGTTGGGGGGGATGGTCCATAAAAAGGAGAGGAGGCCAGTCCAGGGATTGGAAAGGCTTTATTAGCAGAGAGGAGAGAAAAAGAGCAGAGTGGAGTCTGACCAGGAGTCAGCTGAGCTTTCACAAAGTTTCAAGAGGCTTTTATTACCCCTTGTCAATAGGGTTCAATATGGGAGGGAGGTTCCCAGAGGTGTCATCCCTTCTGCAAAGGGACTAATTTATACACTTAGGGCAGATCTAGGAGTTATTCCTTTAACCGGCTGCCAGCTGGGGCCAGAGTAAAAGTTCCTGTTCTGTTGTTTCCCAGGAACACTGGCCCTGAAGCATTCTAGGGGTGTGTGTGGAGGGTTTGCTGTGATCATGCAGTTTGGTTTCTGGCCTGCTCTTTCCCACTAGCTGGTTCCCCAGGTGGTTGTACTCCTGTTAGGGCCTTGAGGATTTCTTTCCCATACTTGTGACTCTGGGATGTCTCCCACCTAGTGTGAGGATAGGTCCTGTGAGCTGGTGATACTTTGACGAGAAACCTCAGGGAAGCTGGACTGGGGAAAAAGGCTTAGTTCCTTTCTGTTGCCTTTGCAGGAGCTGGGGGCAAAGGCCTGAAGGGCGAATCAACACTGGGCACTGCATTTGGTGACCAAGGCCAGTGGTGACTTACATGGGAGTGGGCTGGCCTTGAAGGACAAGGGAGGTGGTAGAGACAGGTGCCACCCAGAGGGAGGGTCTAGTACCCGCTCCACCAGTGTGTCTGGGGCAAACAGGCTGTCACAGGGTGGCAGGAAGAAAACCATCCAGGCTTATCTGCCTGTCAACCTAGGCTAGCCAAGATAACTGGCTGTTCTGGGCTCTGGGGCCTTCAGACTAGGGAGAATCCCCAAACTTTCCTCTGAGCTCCTATCCCCGAGTCTCTCAGTAAAATTTGATTAGAAAAAGAGCACTCAGACCTCAAGGGTGCCCAGGGAAAAAGGCTGTGGTAGGATGACAGGTTCCATAGTGCACAGCAGGGGAGCTGGGCCTACAGGGGCTCTGCTCAGAGAAAAGCAGTGGAAGATGGGCCACCTAGACTGCCCCAGTCAAACACCCCCTCCTTCTAGTTCTGCCATGGTGGAGACTGGAGCCAAGGGCTCCCCGGTGTGATGTGCCTGACAGGTGGTCTTCTCCTCCCTCCTGCTCCCTCTGTCACTGTCCTCTGCCAGCATCCAAGCTCTCTGAAGAGCCACATCTGGCTTGTCCTCTTGGACTTCCCAGCTGCTCACTCATGCAGTTCCTGTATGCAAATCAGGAAGGAGTGCCCTTTCCTCCAGGCACACAGTTTGGTGCCCTTGCACAAAATTTGAGCTGCACAACTTACACGGCAGGTCCAGCATTGTGCCAGGAACACCGTAAGTGCTTGGCAAATAATGTGACTGAAGGCATGAATGAATGAATGGTTTTTAATGTTTGAGAGCAGTCCCTTCAAGGGTGTTATGCAAGAATAAAGGCCACACTATGTGCATCCACCATGATCTTGACGAACAACAGGGAGGAAGAGAAAAGCTACCTGAGGCTAGGAAGTGGAGAAAAGCATTTAAAAGCATTTATGAGACTCCTCTCTACTTCTCTGCTTAACGACCTCATTAGTAACTGCCAAAGAGTGAACATATTGAAGGATCTCGCTCATTACAGCGGCTCCAAACTCCGCATTTAAAGATGGTAAATTAATTTTTTTAATGTACTACTTTTCTCCTTTCCTTCCCTCCTTCCCTCCCTCCTGCTCTGGCAGGGAATTGTTTATGAGATGTGGCAGATTGTTACAAATGGGGGAAAGAAACATTTCCAAATTCCATGAGGGAAACAGCTCACAGATGCTGGTGGGGGTGGGGAAGGAACAGGTTTGTCAGAATCCAGAGATCCAGATGGGCTGGTGGGCAGGGAGGAGTGGGAAATGAAGTCACCCAGATGTGCTGGGAATGGCATCTCCCAGTCCATGAGCCTGAGACAGGGATCTCTTCTACTTCCTGCTTGCCCCACCCACCTTACCTGGCAATCCCTCCCAGCCCAGAATCTTCATCCTTAACACTCCAGACCCTCCGGCCCTTACCACCTTGCACTTGAGATCTCTCCGGCCACTTCTCTGTGAAACGAGGGGTGTACTGCAGAGTAAGCACTGGGATGAGACCAAGGACAACTCCAACTTCAAAGTTAGGGAATTCTCCTTCTCTCTCTCCCTCTGGCACAGTGACCTAGCAATCTGTACCGGGGAGGTGGGGAGGCTTTTATATACTACAGCTGTCTGGGTCTCATTTCAGACAGTGAAATCAGAATTTTGGGGCTTTTGTGGTCTTATAGAGCCCCACAGGGGATTCTGGTGGGCATCCAGAGTGGGAGCACAGCTCTGCCTTCTTGCTCACCTACCTTGGGCTGGCATCCTCTGCCCCATTGGGCTAACCTGCTTACCACCCCTTGCCCCTGCCTGGACCCCTCCTGCCTCTGAGCCTATAGGACAGCCCCCTTCACAGAAGTGTGCTCTGTGTTTATCCTCACCTCTTCAATTCCTACCCATCTGTTAAAGCTCCATCTTAGTCTCTTCCTCAGAGAGGCTCTTTTGCACTTCTTCAGTCTACAGAAGTGTCCCTTCACTTAAAACCTTTGGTATCTTGAGTCTGAGAACATTCACTCTTGATCAAACATATTGTCTCTCATTCTATAGATTACATAGATTCTATAGATTATAGTACATTTCTGCCTAGAAATTTGACCTCCCAGAGGATAGGTCTACATCTTGCCCCATCTTTCCCCTCCCTTTTATCCAGCACAGACTGATACTTAGGTGGAATCTGTAAGCTCATTCTCTGCCATCCAGGAAGGGGATGGCACTGTTCCCACCTCCACTGTGTAGTCTACTCTAGGGCTTTGGGCCAGGTTCCCTGTTCTGATACCAGTCCATTCTCCAGAGCCGATAAAGGAGCTACTTCACACATGCTCACTCTGTGAGAACTGCTAAGTTTGAGCAGAACAAAGTTAATCAGGGACAGCCCTCCCACATCTTCCTATGTGCCAGACTTCATAAAGAAGCAGATCCAGGAGCTGTCCAATGTTCTGATATGCTGTCCAAGGTGCTGCTTAGGGCACCAAAGGCCTGGACTAGTAGGGTACCAGCTAGACTGCCAATCCATATACCTCCACTTCCTTCCCCAAAGGGTCTTTTCCTACTTGACACTAAATCTGACTGTTACTTTAGTGTCTACTCCCTTCATCCTTATAGGTTAAATTCACACTCAATTAATTTACAGTCACTGGCCTCTCTATGTGGTTGTTCAATTGCACCTAGACTCTTCTCTGAGGGATTACCTGGAATAGGGTTCTCGCTCACTGATCAGACTGACACCTCCCCAATGGCAGGATTTTGGTTTCTTCTTTCCCACTATGGTCTCCCTGAAGGAGGGCAGGATGCTGGCCTTCCCTGATCACACTTGGGGTTTCACCAAGGAATGGACAGAGGAGCAACACACATTCCTGTTAGAATAGCAAGGGAAGGAATGAAATGGATGAGGAATGTGCTGTATGGGGAAGGAAGGGCTACCAGATGTGCTTACCTGGGTAGGGG
Organism: Galagoides demidoff; assembly: GCA_963574575.1. Taxonomy (NCBI): domain Eukaryota; kingdom Metazoa; phylum Chordata; class Mammalia; order Primates; family Galagidae; genus Galagoides; species Galagoides demidoff. The sequence continues at coordinate 9,937 of CAUYQV010009987.1, forward strand.
TGGATGCCATTGGTGAACACAGCTTCCGCAGCAGGTTGCCCATTGGCCTGTGGGGGGAGGCCGGTGAAGCCGTTCACCCCAATGGGGGACGGGATGCTAGGCACGGCTGGTGCAGGGATGCCTGGAGGGGTGCTGCCACCTGGTTCCAGGGGTAAAGAGGGCAAGGGAGGAGGGAAGGGATGCATAATAAAGACGAGGAAGGCCAACCTGTGGAGCTTCACCTCGCTGGCTCCAAAGGCCTGTGGATAGACTTGGACCTCACATACCAGCTCAATTTGTCTGTGAACCAGGCCTTGGCTTCTCTCTCTGTATAAGGTGGCTTCACCCATCTCAATTGTATCCATCCTTCAAGGCATAGCCCAAGCCCCACCCACTCCATTGAAGGCTTCTCTGACAACTGAGGGCTCATCCTTGGACCTACAGCCTATATACTATCCTCAATGCCCTTAACTTTAACCACATTTGGGCCTCCTTCAGTCCTTTTCAGTAGCTCTTGCTAACTCCAGCTAAGTAAGGATGGGCTGGTCCTTGAGGGGCTTCTCTGCCTCCCCAGGAAGAAGTCTTGCTGCTCAGGTGGAGCATTAATTAACACTAATTCCAATGTTACCTTACGCTGAGGTAAGGAGGTCATTGTAGAGTCCAGACTCAACACTATTTCATACACAAAATATACCTTTGGCATCCTTCAGAAGCAGTGTGGGTGATGGTGGGAAGGCTAAAGTTGGGGTCACATACTATACCCTATGCCCTCCCTATACCAGGGGTGTAGAACCCAACATGTGAATGATATGGTGATTTTACTGAAGGCCCAGAGGCTGAAGCAAGACTTCTACTTCATGCAGGAAGTGGGGTTCCTCCAAGAATGAGGACCTGAGGCTGGCCCACAACCTGGGCTCTTTAGTGTCCCTGAGATTGGGGATCAGAGATATGAGGTAGTGCTTAAGTTGGGCCCAGAGATGGCACAGTCTTCTATGGCAGTTAGCTGGGAAAGGAATAGTTCCTGGATGTCAGGAGGGTTGCTTCTGTGACCTGGGTTGACAATGAGAGCCTAGGGTACTGGACCAGCCTCTGGGAATAGACTACTATTTCTAAATGTTGACACTCTTGTCATTTGGGGTCAGATATTTCCTTGTTGTGATGGCTTTGCTGTGCATGCAGAATGTATGACAACATCCCTGGCCTTTACCCAGTAGATGCCAGTAGTATTCTCCACTCCCTGTTGTGATAAAAGTGTACCCAGACATTGCCAGATGTTTTGGGGATAGGGGATAAAAATGTACCAGTTGAGAATCACTGGACTGGACAATAGCCAAACTCCAATCAAAACATGCTTTGTGAGCTGGGTTATTTCCAAGCCGCTGTCCCTTGATAACTCTTGTGGTTTTCTCTGGCTTGTTTTGTAGTTGTCTTAGAAACAGCCCCAGGTTGGGTTAAAGAGAAATGGCGGACTGTGTGTGTGTGTGTGGAGGGGGGAGAGGAGGGTTCCTTCTGTGTTTGGCCAGCGATCAAACAAGGACACAGTAAGGCTGGGGCTCTTTTCTTCCAGACCTCGAAGGGAGATATTTTCATCTCAATTTCTTTCCAGATATCTATTGTTAATACAGATCAAGATGAATTGTTTTCTTTTCTTTCTTTCTTTTTTTTTTTTTTTTTTTGAGACACAGTCTCACTTGTCACCCTTGGGAAAGTAATACAGTGTCATAGCAACCTCAAGTGATCCTTTTGCCTCAGCCTCTCGAGTAGCTGGTACTACAGGTGCCCGCCACAGTGCCCAGCTATTTTTAGAGATACAGAGACAGGGTCTCACTCTTGCTCAGGCTGGTCTTGAACCCGTGAGCTCAGGCAGTCCACCTGCCTCAGCCTCCCAGAGTGCTGGGATTACAGGCATGAGCCACTGTGCCTGGCCTATGATGAACTATTTTCTGATACAGCTAAGCAACGTGAGTGAAATTCTTGGCACAATGAAATCATATCATGGACTGGATGGGGACCACATCTTAACTTTTCTTGGGGCCCCAAGGGTTTTCAAATCTAATTTTTGATATAAACTGCCAGAAGACAGGGCCTGCCTCAGTCTTGACATTATATGTTCTTGCCACAGGATGGCCAATTGGTAGCCAAATTTAGGTCCTAGCCTGAGCCTACCTGCTCTTCCATCAGGCCAGGCTCTCTGTTGGTAACTGATGGCTCACCTGAGGTTGGGGTCATAGGTGCGGCCGCCAGGCCATTCATGTTGAGGGCCGCCATCTGCTGCATCTGGGCGGCAGCGAAGGCAGCCATGGGATTCAGGTAGCCGCCCTGGGCGACTGACGCCATGAGGGCTGCTTGCTGCTGCATCAGCTGGGGCAGAAAGAGTGGAAAAAATATCACGTGCTTCCAGAAGGGCATCCCTCCCCAACAGGGAGCTCTGCTCCTGGAGACTAACCTCCTGGGCCTTGAGTTCCCAGGGAGCCCAGACCATCTCCCAGCCACCACTCAAGAGAGCTCTCATACTTCCCCATTCCTGCCCTGGTTCTCAGTAGCTAGTAGAGGCCACCTCCCTGAGAGAAGACTATACTCTAAAGTAACGGTAGGGTCTTTGGGATTCTAAAGTTGATGTAGAGGGTGGGGCAGGGGACTGGCTGCATGCAAGCTGATCCATCCTGGGTCACACCTGTTGTCTGAGAGGATATGACACCCAAAGTGCTAGAGACAAGTTGGATGAGCCTCCATAGAAGTAATTTAGTACAGACTGTCTTGTACTCCCAATTGGCCTTAATTGGGAGTCTGTAGAAGTGACAGGAGAATCATGAATAGAATCTCAGGCACCCCAATGTCATCACAAAGGTGAGTAGGGATAGAGGGGAGGCTGTTGAAAGTAGCCACAGCTGGATGTCACTGAGGAAATGAGGTGAACTTGCAATTTCAGAAGTGGAACCCTGGCCTACCTCAATGCCACCCATCTAGGGGTTGTAGTTACAAGTCTGGAGGCAGTTCAGGGAGATGCTGGCAGAATGGACCCCAGGTGGAAAAAAGACACTGGTGGGCCAGAGGCCTGAGGCAGGGCGTGGGGGAACTGCAGAGGAAGTATGGGTGTGGAGAGATTAGGGGTACCACAGGACCCCTGTCAGGAGTGACCAGAGGTCCAAAGATACTCATCCGTGAGTGGGGGTGGGGTGGTGACAACCAAACTCTTGAACCTCACTCTTCCCCTCTGTGCTTCTTGGAGCTCAACACTGATTTGCCTGGGAACAAAGCACATGAGCAACCCAGCTTGTCCTGCTCAGGGGCCTAGCTATCCCCCTTAGAAACAAGACAGCAACCCACCTCCTCCTAAGAGCCACTCCTAACTGGACCAGCATTCTCTTAACCCCTTCTGAGGTTACACTCCCTGGGTTAACTCCTCCTGGCTCTTTCTCATTTCCGAGGGCAGGAACAGTATTTCCAGTTAGGTAACTGTACTCCCTGAGGCTCCCAGGAGAGTGATCTCTGTACCACTGCCCATCCACGCCCCCACTTACTGCCTGAGCGTAGGCGCCGTAGGCTCCGAATGGGATGGCCATGGGGTTGAACATGCCCATCTGGCCAGCCATCTGCTGCATTCGCCGCATGGTGCGCTCCTTGTCAGTGTCAGCAAACTTGACCACCAGACTGGATGAGGCTCCCTGCAGCCGGGGCAGCTCGTGAGACTCACCTGCCCCAGAGTCTCCACTCACAGCTGTCGTTGCCCCTGGCCTGGCCCCACCCTGCCCTCCCTGGAGACTGCTGTGGGTGTGGGTGAGTGCTGGCTCATAGGTATGAGGTCGTAACCCCACTGCGGGTTCTATCTAGGTGACCTCCGGCCAGTTCTTTAATATTTCTGGGCCTCAGCGTCCTTGTTTGAGAAACAAGGATAAGGATGCTTTCCTGTCTCATGAGACTATGAGAGCGACACGCTTTTCGGCACGGTGTGGACTGTGCCGTCAACTGGCGGCTGGCGGTGCCCAGCAGTGCGGGGAATGGGGTGTCGCCTCTGTGCCTGTTCCCGCCCCAAGAGGCCGCACTCACCGGCATCGTCTGGCTGCCGTGGAGAGCGTTGATGGCGGCTTGCGCCTCCGCATGGGAGGAGTACTTCACAAAGGCGCACCCTGGGGGGGACGGGAGAGGCTGAGCCACCGCCCCAGGACCCAGCGGAAGGCCAGAGGGAGAGCTGGGACTCAGAGGAAGGGCAAGGGAGGGGCCGAGGGGGAGAGGGCACATCCCAGATGAACGCAGAATGGATGAGACACACAGAGAGACGCTAAGAAACGCAGAGACCGAGACGGAAAGGCCTGGACAGGCCCTGGACTTAAAGGCAGCCGAGCCCCCCACCGTCTCGTCCCTTCGGAGCACCTTCCCAGGCTCGCCCGGCTCAGGCCGACGGCCCGCCCCGCCCCTCGCACCCTTGCTGTTGCCGTCGGGCCCGCGCAGGATGGTGCACTCTTCGATGTTCCCGAAGGCCTCGAAGAGGCGGCGCACATCGTCCTCGGACTGTTGCTTGTTGAGCATACCCACGAAGAGTTTTCTATCTTCTGGAACAAAATTAGGAGATGCTTACCCGGGTCAGGGGCCGGGCGGCGCGGGACTGACCCCGCGGGTAGCCCGGCACCGCAGAGGGGGAGGGCAACGTTGAGGGAGGAGGAGCGGGGCTGCAGGCGGGGCGGGGCTCGGAGCCGAGGGGGCGGGGTAGGGGAGAGGGCGGGGCAGGGTGAGAGAAAGAGAGAGAAGAGGGGGTGGGGCGGGGCGGTGGGAATAGGCAGGAGAGGACTGGGAGCACGAAGTCCGAGGGAGAAGTGGGGGAGCAGGGGCTTTCAAGCGGAAGCTGGACTGCAGCGACTCGGCCTCCTCCTGCCTAGAGGGCAGGCTGCACTCTGAGGAGCAAAGTCCCTGCTCCGGTCCATCACCTGGAGCTGCCCTGGGATCCCTTCCACCCTCCTCTTAGATATTGTTAACATAGTGTCTTCCTTAGGTGTCCAAATCAGTCATCGCTGGCAAGTCTGCCAAGGCACCTTTGCATATGCTGTTCCCCCTGCCTGGGTTCACAAGGCTTAGCCCTTCTCTTGCAGGACTCAGCTTATATGTTGCCTCCTCACCAATGCCCCTTGTTCCCCTCTCATTTATTCTCTATCTCATATACCATTCCTATAACTGAGATTTCAGACTACTTTGCAGGTGTAGTTGGTTTAAGTTCACCTCCTCTGCAGATGCTCCCTGGGGAAAGAGACCAGGCCTCCCTGCTGAAGCATCAGGCCTGGTGCCTAGTAGACTCTCACTACAGTTACGGAATGAATGTATGCCCCTTGCTATTCCCAGGGCACACATTGTATCACACATGTGTTTACCTCTGTCTGGATGACCCCTCCTTGGTCTGCCCTTTACTATTTGTTCATGCTGCAAAATTCAGCCCTTGATACTTAAGGACTGGTCCTGAAGTTACCTCTGCAGCCCCAGACACCTGTGGTGAGTATCAAGAGGCCTGCTGACCCCACTCGGTTGTGAGCTCAGGGTGACAGGGATCGCATCCGGTTGCGTGAACCCATATCAGCTTGTGAATGACTGCAGAAGGGTCCTCCAATTCATGTGTGCTTACTTCAATGGGCTTTTCTCTCCTGTTCCTGGGAGTTGGGGTCATATTCCTTCCCCTTATTTCTCAGGGGGGCTTGTGACTTCTCTAACA
>CAUYQV010009988.1:0-30828 GCA_963574575.1 Galagoides demidoff
CAGAGGATTCTGGAAAGATGGCCAATTGGTAGCAATCCTTGGCAAAGGCTCCTGAGCAGAGGAAGAAAGACTAGATGGAATAGGACTCTATGAAGCCAAAGACAGGGAGCTGAGCCAAGAAAGAAGTTTGGCAAGCTGTAACTCCAAGGAAGAGCATCCAAGGAAACAAATTATAGGTACAAAGCCTATCGAGTAGGGGATGGGAGACCTCTCCCCCAAGCAGGCGGCCTGCTGCAGGCTATCTGCAAATGAGCAGGGAACAAAAGAGCTCTCATTTTACCTCACTGGAGAGAGTCGCTAAACTCCAGGTCTCTTTCTCCAGCGAGGTCCCACTTACGAACCTAGACACCACCTGGCCAGGCATAAAATTGAACAGATATTTTCCCCCACAAGTTCAAACTCCTAGTTCACCCTTTCCCCGCCTCACATGGTGATCTGAGTTCTGCCCCCTGCAAAGCATAGAGTGTTTGGTCTTGTCCTGAGACAACTGGGTATAGTGTGGACCGCCAAACATCAGGATGGAATCTGTGACTAACAGGGAGGAAAGAGAATGCGGGGAGAAAGGGACACTTGGTGGGAGGACGAGCAGTCCCCTGGTTATGAATATGCCCGGTCAGTGGTAGTGTTTAACCCCCAGTATGGGCTGTGTCCGGTGGGATGGGGTGCAGAACCCCTAGCTCTGATGGCACCCACAGTGGAAGAGTGGTTGCCCCATGTGGACTGAGTTCAATAGACAGGGCTGGTCCCTAGCCCCTGTTGGGCCTGCAAGCAGAGGCTTGATAGGCGTGAACTGTGACCTAAGAGCAAGGGCATGGTCCCCTGATTCCAATAGAACCCTCAAGCACTGGCTTACTGGGTGTGAACCAAGACCTGAGCGCTAGGGTGTGGTCCCCTGTCTCCAGCAAGGCTGCTGAGCAGAGGTTTACCACGTGAGGACTGAGACCTGTGGACAGAGTGCGGTGCCCTGACTCCAATAGAGCCTATGAACAAAGGCTTGCCAGGCAGTGGACTGAGACTGGCAGTCAAGGGCATGGTTCCCTGACTCCAACTGGTCTGGCAAGCAGAGGCTAGCTGTGTGAGGACTGAGACTGGTGGGTGGGCGCCTGGCCACTAATTCCACCTGGGCCTGTTAGCAGAGAAGTGGACAACAGGGTGAACTGAGTCTGGTTGGTGGGAATGTGGATCCCTGGCTCCAATTGTGCTATTGGAAACTCTTGAATCCCTCTCTGTTGGGCAGGGTTTGCACTGCCTGAGACAATTTGGTTGGAACCCATGTCTGGGGCTGTCCACTTGGAGACATTCTGAGATTGACCTTAAAAGTTCTGTAGTGGAAAAGAACTGAAGGGTGGGTGCTGGGTGCTGCAGCTGTTTGTATCTCTTCACAGTCGAGATTTAAACCTAATACTGTGGTTTCTTAGGACAGGGTAGAGGTTGGCTGATATCAAAATAGAGCTAGCTTGTGTTATCTCACCAAGTAGGTGCTAGTCTCTGGCTAAAACTCTGAAAGGGGCGTTTGTAAGGTTGTAGGAGATAAGCCACAATTACAAAGCCTAGAGCTTTGGTAAGGGCTATCTCTACTACCTGGGAACCCCAATTTAATCTCACCCTACCAGCTCTAATAACCAAATGGTAGAAAACAAACATGGTGCAGACCCAATGGAAGAACTCTGGCAACATAGGTAATGAGAGTAGATCATCCCCCTCTAAGAAATGACTAAGGAGATACAACTGAAGATGCCATGCACAGACAAATGGCAGCAATGTCAGAAATCGAATTCAGAATATGGATGGCAAATAAGATAAATAGAATGGAAGAAAAGATAGAAACTGAATTCCAAAGAGTAGTTCTAAAGTTGTCTCAAGAAATTAATAAATTCGAAGCCAAGTCACCAAAGATATGGACATAAGGAGAAAAGAAATACAGTAGAATCCCTCAGTAAGAGTTGACCAGGCAGAAGAAAGGATCTCTGAAACTGAGATGTCTGAAAAGACAACGCTTTTGAACATTCCCAAACACTCAAAGAGGCAGACAACTAGAGATCAAAAACTGATCATTCCCTGGGATCACTGCAAAAGATCAAACATTCATCTTATAGGAATTCCCAAAGGAGAAGAGGATGGTCCTAAAGGTATAGATGCTCTACTCCAAGAGATTATGGAGGAGAATTTCCCAAGCATTGCAAGAGATATGTAACTTCAGATAGCAGATAGTTTCAGAATCCCAGCAAGACTCAATTCAAATAAAGCATCTCCTAGACACATTGTGATTAACTTTGCCAAAGTTAAGACAAAGGAGAAAATTCTTCAAGTAGCCAGACATAAGAAAAGCATCACCTACATAGGGAGAAATATCAGAATGAGTGCAGATCTCTCAGTCAAAACATTTCAAGCCAGAAGAAGATGGTCATCAACCTTCAGTCTCCTAAAACAAAACAACTTCCATCCCAGGATCCTCTATCCAGCTAAACTGAGTTTCATTTGTGATGGAGAAATCAAATACTTTAGTGACATAGACATGTTGAGGAAATTTGCCATACTAAACCAGCTGTCCAAGATATTCTCAGACCCATCCTCCACAATTGCCAGCGCAATGCTCTACCTCCAAAGTAAACTCACCTAGAAATTGTTGAACAAAGCCCAACTTCCACAGTGGGGAAAGGACTAAAAATGTCCACTGGACATCCGAAAATCATGATACCCAAAACACAACCAGGCTTATCAATTCTCTTAATTAATGTGAATGGTTTAAATTGTCCTCTAAAGAGGCACAGGCTGGCTGACTGGGTACATAAACTCAGACCAGATATCTGCTGTGTACAAGAATCTCACCTTACCTTAAAAGATAAATATAGACTCAGGGTAAAGGCATGGATTTGTATAATACAGGCAAATGGAAACCAGAAAAAAGCAGGGGTTGCAATTTTAGTAGCAGATACAATTAGATTTAAACCAACAAAGATAAAGAAAGATAAGGAAGGTCACTACATGTTTGTCAAAGGAAACACCCAACATGAAGAAATTTCAATAATTAATATTTATGCACCCTACCAGAATGCTCCTCAATTCATAAAGCAGACCCTAATGGATATGAAAACTTGTTATCTTCCTACACTGTAATAGTTGGAGATTTTAATACCCATTTAACTCTTTTGAATAGATCTTCCAAGAAGAAACTAAACAAAGAAATATTAGACTTAAACCTGACCTTAGAATAAATGGACTTTGCAGACCTCTACAGAACATAATAAAATTGAATACACATTCTTCTCATTAGCCCACAGGTTATCCTCCAAAATAGATCATATCCTAGTACACAAGTCTAACCTCAGCAAATTTAAAAGTATAGAAATTATTCCTTGTATCTTCTCGGACCACCATGGAATAAAAGTTGAACTCAATAGCAATGGGAATCTTCATACCCAAACAAAATCATGGAAGCTAAATAATTTTAGGCTGAATGATAGCTGGGTCAAAGATGAGATTAAGAAGGAAATCACCAAATTTTTGGAACTAAATGATAATGAAGACACAAATTATCAAAACCTGTGGGATACTGTAAAGGAAGTCCTAAGAGGGAAATTTACAGCATTAGAGGCCTTCATCAAGGAAACATAAAGAGATGAAGCCAACAACTTAATGGATCATCTCAAGCAACTGGAAAAGAAAGAAGACTGCAACCCAAAACCCAGGGAAGAAAAGAAATAACTGAAATTAGGGCACAATTAAGTGAAATTGAAAACAAAAGGATCATTGAAAAGATCAATGAAACAAAAAGTTGGTTTTTTGAAAAGATTAACAAAATCGATAAACCTTTGGCCAACCTAACCAGAAATAGAAAAGTAAAATCTGTAATATCATCTATCAGAAATGATAAAGGAGAAATAACAGACACTTCAGAAATTCAAAAAAATCCTCAATGATTACTACAAAAAACTCTATTCCCAGAAATATGAAAATCAGAAGGAAATGAACTAATACCTGGAAGTACACCACCTTCCTAAACTCAATCAGAAAGAATTAGAAATCTTGAATAGACCTATGTCAACCACTGAAATAGCATCAACAACATGGAATCTCCCTAAAAGAAAAAGTCCAGGACCAGATGGCTTCACATCTGAATTCTATCAAACCTTTCAAGAGGAACTAGTACCTATATCATACAATGTTTTCCAAACCATAGAAAAAGAAGGAATACTTCCTAACACAGTCTATGAAGCAAATACTACCCTGATCCCCAAACCAGGAAAGGACTCAACAAAGAAAGAAAATTCCAGACCAATATCATCAATGAATATAGCTGCAAAAATATTCAATAAAATCTTAGCAAACAGAATTCAATAACACATCAAAAAAATTATACACCATGATCAAGTTGGTTTTATTCCAGGATTAAAGGGCTGGATCAACATACACAAATCTATAAATGTAATACATCACATAAATAAAATAAAAAACAAAGACCATATGATTCTCTCAATTGATGCAGAAAAAGCCTTTGATAATATCCAGCATCCTTTCATGATCAGAATTCTTAAGAAAATAGGCACAGAAGAACATTTCTTAAACTAATAGATGCCATCTACAGCAAACCCATAGCCAATATCATATTGAATGGTGTAAAATTGGAAATATTTCCACTCAGATCAAGAACAAGGCAAGGATGCCCACTGTTTCCACTGCTATTCAATGTAGTAATGGAAATCTTAGCCATCACAATCAGGCAAGAGAAGGCAATGAAGGGTATCCAAATAGGGTCAGAGGAGATCAAACTCAGTCTCCACTGATGCTATGATCCTATACCTGGAAAACCCCAGGGACTCAACTTCAAAACTCTTAGAAGTGATCAAGAAATACAGCAGTGTCTTAGGATACAAAATCAATACTTAAAAGTCAGTAGCTTTTAATACACCAACAATAGTCGAGCCAAAAACACAATCAAAGACTCTATTCCTTTTACAAGAGTGCCAAAGAAGATGAAATATCTGGGAATTTACCTAACAAAGGACGTGAAAGATCTCCATAAGGAGAAATATGAAACTCTGAGAAAAGAAATAGCTGAAGATGTTAATAAATGGAAAAACATACCATGCTCATGGCTAGGAAGATTCAACATTGTTAAAATGTCCATACTACCCAAAGCAATCTACAGATTTAATGTAATCCCTACTAAAGCACCCTCGTTATACTTTAAAGAACATGAAAAAATAGTAGTTTGTTTTATATGGAAACAGAAATAACCTGGAATCGCAAATACATTACTCAGAAATAAGAGCAAATGAGGAGGTATCACATTACCAGACTTCAGGATATACTATAAATCTATAGTGATCAAAACAGCATGGTACTGGCACAAAAACAGAGCAGCTGATTTATGGAACAGAATAGAGAACCAAGAGATGAACCCAGCTACTTATCACCATTTGATCTTCGATAATCCTATAAAAAATATTCAGTGAGAGTGGGGGTGCCTGTGGCTCAAAGGAGTAGGGTGCCAGCTCCATATACCAGAGGTGGTGCATTCAAACCCGGCCCTGGCAAAAAAAAAAAAAAAAAAAAAAAAAAAAAAAAAAATTCAGTGGGGGGAAAGACCCCCTATTTAACAAATGGTGCTGGGTGAACTGGCTGGAAACCTGTAAAAGACTGAAACTGGACCCCTACTTTTCACCACTAACAAAAATTGATTCTCACTGGATAAGAGATTTAAACTTAAGACATGAAACCAGAAGAGAGTGCGGGGAAAGCACTTGAAGAAATTGGCCTGGTAGAATACTTTATGAGGAGGACCCCCCTGGGCAATTAAAGCAACACCAAAAATACATTACTGGGATCTGATCAAACTAAAAAGCTTTTGCATAGCCAAGAGCACAGTAAGCAAACAGATAACCTTCAGAATGGGAGAAGATTTTTGCAGGTTATGCTTCTGACAAAGGCCTGATAACTAGAATCTCAGGGAACTCAAACTAATCAATGAGAAAAGAATAAATAACCCCATTTCTCTGTGGGCAAGAGACTGGAACAGAAACCTCTCTGATGAAGACAGGTGCATGTCCTACAAACACATGAAAAAATGCTCATCATCCTTAATCATTAGAGAAATGCAAATCAAAACCACTTTGAGATATCACCTAACTCCAGTAAGAGTACCCCACATTGCAAAATCCCAAAACTACAGATGTTGACATGGATGCAGAGAGAAGGGAATACTTCTACACTGCTGGTGGGAATGCAAGCTGATACGACCTTTTTGGAAAGAAGTTTGGAGAACACTCAAGGAACTAAACGTAGAGCTACCATTCCATCCTGCAGTTCCTCTACTAGGTATATACCCAGATGATCAAAAATCATTTTACAACAAAGACATTTGCACCAGAATGTTTATTGCAGCCCAATTCATAATAGCCAAGACATGGAAACAGCCCAAGTGCCCATTGACCCATTAATGGATTAACAAATCGTGGTATAGGTACACCATGGAATACTATGCAGTCATAAAAAAGATGGAGACGTCACATCTTTTATGTTTACCTGGATGGAGCTGGAACATATTCTTCTTAGCAAAGTATCTCAAGAGTGGGAGAAAAAAGTGTTCAATGTACTCAATACTAACCACCTACATACTCATACGAATGGCAAAACATAACTATAGTCCAGAGAGTAGAAGGGAAGAGGAGAGAGAGGGTAGGGTAGGGTAGGGGGAATATGGGAGGAGGGAAGGTATTTGGGGGGACCTCACCTAATGTGTGTGAGGCAATGGTACATTTCAAAAACTATTTAGAAATGAGTATAATTGTGATGGATGTGTTACTTAGTTCATTGTATATCGAAGCAGTACCCTGAACCCCATAAATACATCAGTGTACAAAGTTATGATTTAATAAAGAATAATTAAAAAAACAATTCACAACATTCATGGTCAGGTGCCATGACTCACGCCTGTAATCCTAGCACTCTGGGAGGTCGAGGCGGGTGGATTGCTTGAGCTCAAGAGTTCCAGACCAGCCTGAGCAAAAGCGAGACCCCTGTCTCTACTAAAATAGAAAAACTGAGGCAAGAGGATCTCTTGAGCCTAGGAGTTGGAGGTTGCTGTGAACTATGACACCATGGCACTCTACCCAAGGCAACAGCTTGAGACTTTGTCTCAAGAAAAAAAAAATGAATCCAGTTAAAAAATGAGCAAAAGACATTTCTAGAAGCTAGAAAGATGCCAACAAGCACATGAATAGATGTCCAAGGCCATTAGCTCTAGGAAGATCCAAATTAAAATCACAGTAAGACATCACTGCACACCTATGAGGATAGTTTTTAAAAAAGTCAACACACCAGATGCTGGTAAGAATGAGGCAAATGGGGTCCCTCATGCACTGCTGGTGGGAATGCAAAATGATACAGCCACTCTGGGGAACAATTTAATAGTTTCTTTAAAAACTAACCATGCATTGGGCAGCACCTGTGGCTCAAAGGAGTAGGGCACTGGCTCCATATACTGGAGGTGGCGGGTTCAAATCCGACCCTGGCCAAAACAAAAACAAAACACTACACATGCATCTAACATCTAACCTAGAATTACATTCTAGGCATTTATTCCAGAGAATGAAAACTATGTCCACACAAAAAGTTGAACAACAATATTCCTAGCAATTTACTCATTAAGGCCCCGAAGTGGAAACAATCTAGATGTTCTTCCATGGGTGTGAACAGTTAAATTGCAGCATGTTCAAACCATAGGCAACTACTTAGCAATAAAAAGGGACCAATTATGGATAGACCCAAGAACTTGGATGAAACTCCAGAGAATTATGTTTTGTAAAAAAATATAATTCCCGGGGTGGCACCCATAGCACAGTTGGTAGGGCGCTGGCCACATACACGGAGGCTGGCTGGTTTGAACTCAGCCCGGGTCAGCTACCAGGCCAGCTTAAACAACATGACAACTGCAGCGACAGCAACAGGCTTGGTGCCTGAAGCTCAGCGGCCTGGCTGCCAGTCACATACACCAGAGCTGGTGGGTTCGAATCCAGCCTGGGCCTGCCAAACAACAATGACAATTACAACCAAAAAAATAGCTGGGTGTTGTGGCATGTGCTTGTGGTCTCAACTACTTGGGAAGCTGAGGCAAGAGAATCACTTAAACCCAAGAGTTTGAGGTTGGTGAGAGCTGTGACGCCACTGGCACTCTACTGAGGACAACAAAGTGGGAGTCTCAAACAACAATAACAAATAATAGCCAGATGTTGTGGCAGGTGCCTACAGTCCCAGCTACTTGGGAGGCTGAGGCAAGAGAATCGCTTAAGCCCATGAGTTGGAGGTTGTTGTGATGCTACGGCACTCTACCCAGGGCGACAGTTTCAGACTCTATCTCAAAACAAACAAAAAAACTACCTTGGAGTGATGTTCTGTATTTGACAGGACCAGTGTCCTGCTTGTGGTATTTGTAAGATGGTAACCAACCACTGGGAGAAACTGGCTAAAGGGTACCTGGGATGTCTGCGTTATTTCTTACAACTGTACATGACTCTCCAACCATCTCAAGATAAACATTTAATGAAAAAAAATAGCGACTGCTATATGACACAGAAATGGAACAACTCCAGGGCCCCCAGAATTCAGCAAAGTGTGCCTGTTTCCCCCAGCGATGTGCATGATAGTCCGGGTTGTGCTGTACTGTGCTGGCCCAGTTCACCTCTGAGCTGGTGTACCTGTCCCAGGCATCAACAGACTTTCTTAAAATTCTCTTGGGGTAGCCAGGGTTAAGAACTAGCAGCTTCTGAAGTAACATATAAATAAGTCAGCAATCGAGAGAGAGAAGAGACGATAAATTAAAATAAAATACCTTATGGTCCCATTGCCACAATTCTGAATGGCGAGGTGAAACTGTCCACACATTGGCTAGCAAAACAGTTTCACAAACAAAAGGGCAGTGGGATGCTGAGAGGCAAAGACCCCAAATCCACGGGGCACGTATTGAAGAAGGCAGAGAAGCCTATGAAATCTAACACGTATGCAGACATGGCACCACTACCTGCAATGTCTTTTGCCCCGGGTGTGGCTATAGGATGTATGTGCCGAGGAAAGGCTAAGAGAGTTATTTGCTAAAAACCATTCATCGTTGCCAAGAGACTTAATCAAATGTGCACTATACCTTGATAACACTGATTTTGTTTTCTCTGGGGTGGTAGGGAACCGCTTGACTGACTTTGCTGTCCAAAATATCCAAGTGAAGTCCACACCATTGGTGATGGCGGCATGAAAAAAAATAATGTGTAATTAGAAATGAGTCCTGTGACTTGCTGCAAGTGATTTGTTTTTCTGCTGAGATATACCCATTACTTCATTTGGAAAGTATTCTATTATTAGAACGATAATCATATAGAAAATGGAGGCCTTTTATTCCATGGAAATTCTTCCAAGTGTAAATATAAAATCAAAGGCACAATGGCTGGAGTGGGGGGTGGGGCGCATCATCATCAGGATACAACTACCGAAGGTCACAATTGGGGACGTAAGTGGTGAAATATACATCACATGGTTCTATTTTTGCCTAATCACATATATATTTCTAATTACTTTTTTATGAAATGACGACATCGTGTGGAGAGACCTGTCATTGCCATACCCAAGTCACCTGGCACCTGTTCCCCTCATACCCAGGTGCACTTGTCTCCTCCACATCATGGTCCACACTTGACCTTGGTGCAAAACTGAGAAAAGTTTGAAACTGGTTTTGAGTCACTTCATCCACTGGCCCCTAGGCCCCAATCCCTGAGCTTGTCTCTTTATTCGGGACTTTTACAGCTTCCTCTCTCTTCCTGTTCTGTCTTGAACCCAGGGAGCCTCACTGGCCCCACCCTCCACCCAGCAAACTCCTATTCATCCTTCAAAATCCATCTCAGCTGGACTTTGGTCTACACTTCCCCCCCCACTTTTTTTTTCTTTTTGAGACAGAGTCTCATTCTGTCACCCTGGGGTAGAGTGCTGTGACATCATAGCTCACAGCAACCTCAAACTCTTGGGCTCAAGCAATCTTCTTGCCTCAGCCTCCCAAATAGCTGGGACTACAGGTGCCTGCCACAATGCCTGGCTACTTTCTTTTTTCTTTTCTTTTTTTTTTTTTTTGAGCTGGGGTATCACTGTCACTCAGGCTGATCTCAAACTCCTAGCTCAGGCCGTTCACCTGCCTCGGCTTCCCCAGTGCTAGGATTACAGGCCTGAGCCACCACAATGAACTTGAGACTTCCTCTAGAAAGAGTCTTCTAAATCCCTCAGGCAGATGTCACCATCTACCACCACCGTATCACTCGCTCCAGGGTAGTGTATACTCCTGGGGTGCAGAACTATTTTCTGATTTGCCTTTGTCTACTCAAGGTCTTGAAGAGTCCCTGACACGTTTTTTACCTCCAATAAATACTACATGGTGAATGAAGGAAAGAATAGGAAAAATGGGTAAAGAAACAGATGGGTCCCATTGTCATCTTAGCTTTTAATCTGGCTCCCTGACACACACTACCAAAAAATACTGTGAAAGGGTATTATTTATTTATTTATTTATGGCCAGCCTGGGCTGGGTTCGAACAGTCAGCCCCAGTGCACGGGGCTAGTGCTCTAATCACTGAGCAATGGGCACCCAGCCTGAAGGAGTATTATTTCAACTCAGTAACTTCTAGATTCAAGATTTCAAAGAGAACACTGACACCCCCACTCCCTCCAGATCCTCAACTGGCAAAGTAATATGTCTTAAATAATTTGGATCTAAATCAGGTTCACAAGCCAAAAGAATTCTCTTTCTCAGTCAGCTGTCAGAATGTACAAGGCATCAGGCCCACAGTAGGGTCCTTTCTGGGCAGGCAAATTACACAGCTGAGCTTTATCAGAATCACTAAATACATCCGCTGGCCGGCAGCAGGATAGAGGAGGGAAGGGTCTCCAAGAGTCAGCCTGTCTTGGGGGTTGCTAACTGGAATGAACATGGGGAAGGATGAACACAGGCATCTGGAGAGATCAGACCCCTCCCATGGGAACATTCCCAGCTTATCTTCAAATCTTGTGGTTTAAGAGAAGATGAAAGAGAATTTTTTTTAAACTGATTTTTAAACATTATTCACCAAGCCAAATAATGTCAAAACATTAGAGGCAGGTAGGGCTGCTAAGTGGGCCGGCCCCCTGGTGTGCAGCTATGAAGGGGCAGGGAGGGGGGTTTGTTCCACCTGAAGCGGGTGGTGATGTCAAAGTCCTCAGAGCTGATGGGGGGCATGTTGGAGCTACCTCAGCTTTCCCCCAGAGTTGCTTCTCCAAGTCACTAGGCAATGGCAGTCACCTGGTTGCAACTGGCCTGGTCTCCTGGGCCCTGGAAATGGGCCTGTCAATTACAGAGGGCAGGCTTGAGCCAGAGGAACAGCCCACTAGGAAGACCTCAGCTTTGGGGCTGGGTGGGGGTGATTCGTGGCCTCTTCCCCTGATTCTCTGCCTGTTCTGTCCACTCGTGCACCCTCTGAGTTTTGTGATAATGTCACATAAAGAACTAGAACTCCTGGCTCCCCATGGTTAAGGGTAAGGTGGACACTGCCCTCTAACACTCAGGTTGGCTTGTAGACTTTGAGATGGACGCATTCTGGGGTTTTATTTTACCTTGGGGACTTTTTCCCTGAGCAGCGTCTTCTGAAATGACTGATGCCTGTGCGGAATCCTCAGGGATGTCTTCTTTTTTATTTTGCTGTAATGTGAGTTCTAGAAATGGAAAATAAAGGGGTGGAGGGAGGCGGAGAGAGTGACAGATAAGGAGAGGGCAAAAAACACTTCTGAGAATAAGAGCTTTGTCTTGGGGTGAAAGTAGAATTTTTGTCAAAACTTTCAGGGACAGAAATCCAAGACGGAGACATTGTGAACCAGCAAACTTATGATCTAAATGGCAAGGGCTCGTGTGTGGAGCAGGCAGAATGGATAGGAACTGCCCCACCATAGCTCCTAAAATCCCAAATGTCAGATGCATTCCTTCCTCTGAGTGTGTAACTTACCCGGCATCTGAGCATTTTCTGTTTAGATGACAAATCTAGGGAGGCTGAATCTTAAGCTTCTGAATATAAAAATGTAAGTTTTTTCTTCCCATTCATTTTCTCTCTTGTTCAACACCATTAAGTGAGCTTAATCTCACTTGTGAGAGATACAGGGAACTGAGCGGGGCAACTGATGGGCTGGTAAATGTTTAGCAACCAGCTCTCTGGGAAACAAATTCTCCCTGACGTGTAGTGTGCCCATTTCTGTGGTGTAAATGCTCCTGCCCTGGAGTAGTAGCATTGATTCTCAGCTGGGCTCCACCTGGGATTTCTCCCCTAGCAGTAAGCTGGGCAATTCCAGAACTCACTCATGGATTTCCTCTCTCCTAAGGATAATTCAGCTTTGATGCTTGATGTCCAGGGTCCCAAATCTATTGCTTCATTAATTTCCACAATTTTTCAGATTCCTCAGGCAGGAGAGTAAATCTCTTCCTTGTTACCCAAATATTTCTGGAAGTGCAAATCTTCCCCTTTGAATTTTGACCTTACTTTTGTCATTTATTAAATTCTTTAATATGTGTAATAGAATCTGTTCCTGGTCCATTAAGCTGGCCTCCTGATGCCAGTACATTACTGTTCTAATAACTAAGATTCTGCAATAATATACAATATAATATTTTACAACATTACTAACCTTCTCCCATTACATTCTTAAAGCAAAAGTGTTTATCTTTCTAGATGAAACGTGGAACTATTGTGCAAAGTTCTCTCCACCCAATACTCAACTCCCCAATGAATTTTTGTTAACATTTTTACTATAACTTCATAAAACTTTAAAAAAAATTGGCAACTTTATAATATCAATCTATCTGAAAACGTGACATATTTTTCCTCTTCATCAAACCTACAGGTCACACACATGAAGGTTATTGTTAGTTCCTTGGATTTGACTTCCTTGTGTATTTTCTAATGAAATTAATTTAGATTAATAAAGTATAATTAACTTTGTGTCCATTTACTTTACAGAATCCTTTAATCAAATAGTTTCTCAGTTTTGGGGGAGAGGTTTTAGTTATGTTATCATATCATCTGCAAATAATATATTTTCTATTTCTTCATGCCTAGATTATTATTTTTATTATTATTTTTTGAGACAGTCTCACTTTGTCGTCCTTGGTAGAGTGCTGTGGCATCACGGCTCACAGCAACCTCCGACTCTTGGGCTTAAGCGATTCTCTTGCCTCAGGGTCCCAAGTAGCTAGGATTATAGGTGCCCGCCACGACACCCGGTTATTTTTTGTTGCAGTTGTCATAGTTGTTTAGCTGGTGCTGAGCCTCCATGCCTAGATTTTTGTTGCTATGTGCAATAGTTTGGATATTTGACCCTTCAACTCTCATGGTCAGATCTGATCCCCAGTGTTGGAGGTGTGGCTCAGTGGCAGGGGATGGGTCATGTGGGTGGATTCTCGTGAATGGCTCGTCATCATTGCACTTGCAGTAATGAATGAGTTCTCACTCTATTAGTTCCTGTGAGAACTGGCTGTTAAAAAGAGCCTGGCATGTACCTGTCTCCCCTCTCACTCCCTCTCTGCCATGTGATCTCTCCCCAGGCTGCTCTCTTTTCCCCTCCACCACAAGTGGAGGCAGCCCAAAGCCCTCCCCAGAAGCAGATACTGGTGCCCTGCTTCTTGTACAGCCTGCAGAACCACAAGCCAGACAAACCTTATTTATTTTTGAGACAGAATCTCACACTATGTTGCCCTCGGTGGAGTGCCATAGTGTCACAGCTCACAGCAACCTGAAACTCTTGGGCTTACATGATTCTCTTGCCTCAGCCTTCCAAGTAGCTGGGACTACAGGCACCTGCCCAGAATGCCTGGATAGTTTTTGTTGTTGTTGTTGTTGTTGTTATTGCAGTTGTCATTATTGTTTAGCTGGCCCCAGCCAGGTTTGAACCTACCAGACTCTGTGTATGTGGCTGGCACTGTAAACCATTGTGCTACCACGCTGAGCCAGATAAACCTCTTTTATTTATAAATCTATCCAGCTTCTGTTGTAGCAACACAATGGACTTAGACACTTTATATCTGAAATTAGCCTGAGTTTCCAAATTAATAATACATAAAAGACAGAGTAAGAATCCTTATTCAGATTTTCCTTTAAAAATTCTTCATATAGGGCAGCGCCTGTGGCTGAGTGAGTAGATCACTGACCCCATATACCAAGGATGGCAGGTTCAAACCTAGCCCTGGCCAAACTGCAATAAAAAATACCCGGGCGTTGTGGCAGGTGCCTGTAATCCCAGCTACTTGGGAAGCTGAGGAAAGAAAATCGCCTAAGGCCAAGAGTTGGGGGTTGCTGTGAGCTGTGATGCCATGGTACTCTACAGAGGGCAATAAAGTGAGACTCTGTCTCTAAAAAAAAAAAAAAATCTTCATGTGTATGTGTATATATATATATATATTTTTTTTTTTTTTTTTTTTTTTTAGATAGTCTCCCTTTGTCCCCCTTGGTAGAGTGCGATGGCATCAGAACTCACAGCAACCTCAAACTCTTGAGCTCAAGTGATTCTCTTGCCTCAGCCTCCCAAGAAGCTGGGACTGAAGGCAACAACTCCCAGCTATTTTTTAGGGGGTCTCACTCTGGCTCAGGCTGGTCTCCAACTCCCGAGCTCAGGCAGTTCACCCACCTAGGCCTCCCCGGGTGCTGAGATTACAGGCGGGAACCACTGCTCTCGGATTAAAAATTCTTAACATTTAAATAAATAACAAACAAACATTGAAGCAGATGTTAGGAATATTTACTTAACTGGAATTATAAACATGTGACTTACTTGTTAATAGTTTCGGAAGGATGGTGCTCGCTTTAGCTTTTGCCTGCGATCTTTTCAGGGCCTGCTGGATTTGCCAATGCTTTGGAGATAATTTCAGCAGGAAAAACCCGTATTTCATGTACTCACTGAGGAGGAATTCTGCTTTTGCTATTTCGCTACTCAAGAGAAATAGAGATATGATTAGGCACCTCTAGGTGAAAGCATGTTCATTGGAAAAACATTTGACAAAATTCTTTCTCTGTATTGTATATGGACAAAAACTGAATCATCAAAAGTACAAACGTACTTTTTTATATAAAGTTATATTATAAAAATATAACCTTAGACAAAATATAAAGAGACAAAACAAACCCTGTATGCTGCTTGAATAAAACATGCCCAGAGATAAGCACACCCAGAATAGACTGAAGATAGTTTTATCCTACTCACTTATTTTGGTGGGAAACATTTTATTAAGTGGTAGACATAGGGAGAAATTAAAAGGAAGCAAAATACAGTACTTTGGCAAGGGGGAGAAAGAAAACGAACATTTAATGAGCACCCACTGCGTGCTGGGCAATATCCAGGACCCACTATAGTGGTAAATTTCATCCTCAGTACAGCACTTGAAAACAGGTGCTCTTATGCCCATCTTTGGAGGGAAACAGATGACTTGCAGTGAATAGCGACCCCAGCACTCAACTCTGGGTCTGACTCCCAAACCCACAATACCAAGTGACTGCGACCAACATCTTTTCCCCAGCTTTCCATGGCTTTATGGTAATCATGTTACTAAGTGGATGGGGGCAGGGGAGGGAATGTTTACAACAACAAAAGAAGGGTCACAGGAAAAGGAGCTCCCACACCTTTATCTTTCAGAGCCTCCCTTATTCACACCCTCTTCAATATTTTATCAATAGTACTTTGATAAAACATCTGCAATACTTCTGTCCATCACAGCCTTCCTCCAACCCTGGCGTCAGTGTGGCACTGAAGGGTTGGGAAGTGACTGCCTTATGTATAACCGGTTGGGAGATGACGGGACCATTGCTTGAGTTTTAGACTGAAATCCTCCCAGCTGAGCTGCAAAGAGCGTGGGGTGAAGATCAGCTGGAACTGCACAGCTTCCAAGCAAAAGCTTCAGGAGAAACTCCCTTTCCCTTTGTAAACAGTTCCCAGCCCTGCCGGCAGCAGGGGCCTCCCGGAGCTGTCTGCAGCCCATAAAGCAGTGGTCCTCAACCTTCCTAATGCCGCTGTGAAGAGACAAGGGCACTTGCTTCCTTTGCTCTGTTACAAGCTTGTTTTCCTGATCCTGTGCCTCTCTCGGCTGGGGAGACTCCGTAACATGTTCTCTTCAGGGCTCTGAGGGTTTCACTGGGGGGCCATTGTGCATAAACATACCACTTAAAGCAAATATAAAGGCTGCTACTCTAGTACTATGAATATTCTACAAAAGAGAGCATCCTAGGCAGTGAGGGAGGGAAGGGAATTCTCTGGCTTTCCACTTTGGGTGCTTAAAAGAGGCTGGGGTGGGGGTGTATAACACACTTTTGAGGGGCGGGACACAATCATAAGAGGGACTTTACCTAACAAATGCAATCTGTGTAACCTGGTTCTTTGTACCCTCCATGAATCCCCAACAATTTAGAAAAAAAGGCTCAATGCCTGTAGCTCAGCTGCTAGGGCCATATGCATGGGGGCTGGCAGGTTTGAACCCAGCCTGGGCCTGCCAAACAACAATGACAACTACAACCAAAAAAATAGCCAGGCACTGTGACGGGTGCTGTAGTCCCAGCTACTTGGGAGGCTAAAGCAAAAGAATTGCTTAAGCCCAAGAGCTTGGGGTTGCTATGAGCTATGACATCATAGCACTCTACCAAGGGCAACATAGTGAGACTTTGTCTCAAAAAAAAAAAAAAAAAAAAAAAAAAAAAAAGAGGTTGCTGTAGCCAGAATGTGTCTGAAACACCCATTTGCTCAATGCAACTGGTTTCAGAGAAACTACCGTCCATTTTTATTTTATTAACTATTTTTTTAAAATTTTTATTTCATTTCACTCTGATACCCCAGGTAGAGTGCCTTGGTGTCATCATAGCTCACAGCAACCTCAAATTCCAGGGCTTGAGCAATCGTCTTTCCTCAGCCTCCTCAGCCAGGACTACAGGCACCTGCCACTATGCCCAGCTAGATTTCCTACTTTGAGTAGAGATGGGTCAGGCTGCTCTTGCTCAGGCTGGTCTCAAACTCCTCATGGCAAGAAATGGATCCACCTTGGCCTCCTAGAGTGCTAGGATTACAGGTGTGAGCCACCACGCCCTGCCCCATTTGTTTCCTTTTAACCAAGGTGCTGTCCTTCCAAAAAATAGTCTAGGATGTAAGAGACTTAGTTCCAGAGGAGAGGTAAGCATCATGTTCTCAAAAGAAAAAACAATAGTTTGGGCTAGGTGCATGGCTCATGCCTGTAATCCTAGCACTTTGGAACCTTGGTGCAGAGGATCGCTTGAGCCAAGGAGTTTGAGAACAACCTGGGCACCTTGATGAGACCCTGACTCTACAAAAGTTTTAAAAATTAGCTGGGAATGTTGGTGCAGGCCTGTAGTCCCAGCTACTGGGGAGGCTGAGGCAGGAGGATCACCAGAGCCCAGGAATTTGAGGTTACTGTGAGCTGATTGCCCCATTGCATTCCAGCCCATGAGACAGAATGAGACCTTGTGTCTTAAAATACAAATAACATCTCACGCCCGTAACACAGTGGTTACTGCACTGGCCACATGCACCAAGGGTGGGGAGTTCGAGCCCTGCCCGGATCAGCTAAACAATAATGACAACTACAAGAAAAAGATAGCTGGATATTGTGGCGGGTGCCTGTAGTTCCAGCTACTTGGGAGGCTGAGGCAAGAGAATCGCTTAAGCCCAACAGTTCGAGGTTGCTGTAAGCTGCGGCACCATGGCGTTCTACTCGGGAACGTAGTGAGACTGTTTCAAAATAAATAAATTAAATAAAAATAAATTAAAAAAAAGAAAAACCATGTTTAGCATGACCTGTTACCATGACTATACAGTGTCTCCTGCATCATGAAATTACTGTCCAAGGATAATGACAGAGGAAGCTTCTTTATTTTTTAAGATAGAGTCTCACTTAGTCTTACAGTAGAGTGCTATTGTGTCATGGCTCACGGCAACCTCAAACTCCTGGGCTCAAGTGATCCCCTTGCCTTAGCCTCCCGAGTAGCTGGGACTACGGGCACCTGTCACAACACCAGGTTATTTTTAGAGATGGGGGTGTCACTCTTGCTCAGGCTGGTCTCGAATTCATGAGCTCAGGTACCTGCCTCAGCCTCCTAGAGTGCTGGGATTACAGGCATGAGCCACTGTGCCAGTCAAGGAAGCTTCTTTGGATATTTAAAATTAGTTCAAGTTTCCTTAACCATGGAAGGAAACATCCAGGTTTGAAAGAGTGGCAGATAGTACAATTTTATCCCAACTCCTGCTCTTATAATTTTTCTCATTATAGATCTTAGTTTTAAATTTATTTATTTATTTAGCGATGGGGGTCTCACTATGTTGCCCAGGCTGGACTAAAACTCTTGGGCACAAGTGATCCTCCTGAGAACCTCAGAGGGGAATAGCACACTGGGCAGCTCTTGTTTCTTTTCTTTTCTTTTCTTTCTTTTTTTTTTTTTTTTGAGACAGCATCTCAAGCTATTGCCCTGGGTAGAGTACCATGGCATCATGGCTCACAGCAACCTCCAACTCGGGCTTAAGTGATTCTCTTGCCTCAGCCTCCCAAGTAGCTGGGACTACAGGTGCCAACCACAATGCCCTGCTGTTATTTTTGTTGCAGCTGTCATTGTTGCTTAGCTGGCCTGGGGCAGGTTCGAACCCGCCAGCCTCAGTGTATGTGCCTGGCGCCCTACCCCCTGAGCTACAGGTACCACTCCAGATCTTGGTTTTTAACAGCAATACTAAGTTCTAGTAAGTGTTAAGTATAAATATAGAAAATGCTACCCAACATTATTGTAGGAGGACTATAAAATGAATCCCAATTTCAGAGATATTACGAGGGGAAAAAAAAACGGTCTTAATGAAGGAAAAAAGGGCACTTAAAAAATAATTTATTATTTATTCCTAACATTGGTTTGCTTCTTTACAACTAATTTTTTCACTTTTGTATTCACAGGTTAAGGAAACTTTTCAGCCGGAGGCCACGTACTGTCCTCATATCCAGGGAGGGACGATCTTTGATGAGTAAGTTCCTTACTTTATAAATTTGTTCATATGTATGAAATCATCACCTCCCGGGCTTACTGGGGTTTCCCAGGCAGAACTGGGTTCTAACGGGTCATGCGATCTGGGCACGAGAAGATGGAGTCGGCCTTACCTCTTCACAGCCTGAACCTCCATGGTTGCTTTCTTTAGCTCCGCTGTCATTTGGAGTTTGTTGATTGTTTCTTGTGCTGCGCTGGAAAGTGATGGAGGTTTGTTAGTTTGTTGTGTGTTCCGAAAAACTAAAAAAAAAAAAAAGGAAGGGGAAGGGAGGATGCGGCCAGAGTGAAGAAACTCACATTTTAAGAGCATCTACAGATCGCTGGTCATTTTCTCGAAGGAACTCTTCAAAGGCCATTGCGTCGTCTTGGAGTTTTTTTTCGGCTTTTGTGAGTTGTCTTTCTTTCCTCACCATGTGTTTTTCAAACTTTTTTATTGTGTTTCTTTTGGTTGCCAGAGTGTACTAGGAATGTTGAAAACAGAGGTACGAGAACGTTATTCCACATTTCTAGCAGTCCATTTCAATCATCTCTGACTAAAGGGGAAAGTTAATGTGTGTTGGTAAGTGATCCTTTGCATCAGAAATAATATGTCCAAATCTCGGGGCAATGGCCTTCATTTTATGAAAGACTTTATTTTATGAAAGAATTTATTGTGGGGGGATAGTTAGAAGGGAGATGAATTCCTTTCCCTTACTTTTTTTTTTTTTTTGAGACAGTCTCAAGCTGTCACCCTGGGTAGAGTACTATGCCATCGTAGCTCACAGCAACCTCAAACTCCTGGGTTTAAGCGATTCTCTTGCCTCACCCTCCCAGGTAGCTGGGATTACAGGCACCTACCACAACGCCCGTCTATTTATTTTTGGTTGCAGTTGTCATTGTTGTTTAGTTGGCCCAGGCTAGGTTTGAACCTGCCACTCTTGGTGCATGTGGCTGGCACCGTAACCACTGTGCTACAGCGCCAAGCCTCCTTTCTTTTACTCTTATGAAAATGATCAGTGTTGTTCCAAGACAGCTGTGCCCCACAAATCAAAAATAGCTACACATCCCTCTTTTGCTCCACAAAGAGGTCCATTCAGCATCACCCATGACAAGTTACCCTCTAGGACTTCCTGGGCATTGGGGAACTGGGCTGTCTGCAGACACAAAGCCCACCAGCTTCTCTTCTGATGGGAGGGCTCCATAGGAGGCGGCAGTTTCATATCTGCAATGCCAGTGGTGCCCTCCTGGGAACCAGCCCAAGGTGCAGGCATTTAATCATACCAGGAGAGGCTGTTCAGATCCCCAAATACCAGACTATAAGAATCCACTTGTGTTTTTCATGCCATGGATGAAAAATAAACCATAAATAAAGTTACATACACTGTAAGATAAATGAATTTAAAATATGGAAAGAGATAATTGTAAAAAAAAAAATCAATAATTAGAACCTCTAAGTTAAT
Source organism: Galagoides demidoff (assembly GCA_963574575.1). Lineage (NCBI taxonomy): Eukaryota > Metazoa > Chordata > Mammalia > Primates > Galagidae > Galagoides > Galagoides demidoff. The sequence continues at coordinate 20,507 of CAUYQV010009988.1, forward strand.
AATAAAAAATGTTCCATTCATTGTTTTGTTCACTGACTATGTACTGAGTGCCTACTGTATGCCAGGACTGTTTTCAGGGGTGCGAATAGAGTGGTGAACAACATAAGACAAAACGCTTTTATGGAGTGTCGATTCTAGTCTGGGGAGAGCCGATAAAAAAGGAATGGGGCAGTCATGGGCAAGGGCAGGGGTTTGCTATTATGTATAGAATAGCCAAGGTCTCCCTGATGGGATGAAAATTAAATAGAAACAGGCAGGGCGTGGCAGCTCATGCCCGTAATCCTAGCACTCTGGGAGGCTGAGGCAGGTGGACTGCCTCAGTTCAGGAGTTAGAGACCAGCCAGAGCAAGAGCAAAACCCCCAAAAGAGAGAGAGAAGGAAAGAAGGGAAGAGGAGGAAGGAAGGGAAAGAAGGGAGAGAAGAAGGGAGGGAGGGAGAAAGGAAAGTTAAACAGAAACTGGAAGAGAGAACAGAGCTATCATGATGGAAGATTGCTTCTCCTAGAAGGAAGAGCCTCCGGTGCAAAGGCCCTGAGGTAAGATGCAGATTAATATCCCAGGGACAGCAAGAGGCCCGTGTGGCAGGAGCAGAGTGAACAGTCCCAGTCATATCCTGAAAGTCCCAAGTGATATCATCCTGAACACTGAAATCTCAAAAGATCAAAATGCCTGGAGTCTAGATCCCTAAAATCACAGGGCAGGGTCATCACGTTCACAAGTATTGCTACTGTCTTTATGTAGAAGAAAAGGGATTTTGATTGACTCTCCAAAGCATGATGACAGATTTGGAATTAGGTGCGATCAAGTTTTCTAAAAATGAATTTCAATGTGTAACCTATAAAGTTTGTTTTATGAGCAGTTATAAAGCTGTGATCATACTGTTAATACCGTTCCACACTTTGCCTTGGACCTATTTCCTGATGCATATGGCTCGTTGTAACTGGTTACCCATGAGACTGTCATTAGAATACCCGATGTTTATGCTTGCAAAAATATGTTATTATTGCCTATTTTATTGCATAAAGTGGCTTGTGAAGTGTTTTGTATATTTCTCAAATGAGTCTCCTTTTTAAAATGTAAAGAAAGGTCTTTTAGATAATTTTTAAAATTATTTTTTAGAAATAATTTCTCTAGAAAAATTATTTTTTTTTTTAAGGGCGGCACCTGTGGCTTAGTGAGTAGGGTGCCGGCCCCATATACCAAGGGTAGCAGGTTTAAATCCAGCCCTGGCCAAACTGCAACAAAAAAGTAGCCAGGTGTTGTGGTGGGCACCTGTAGTCCCAGTTACTGGGGAGGCTGAGGCAAGAGAATTGCCTAAGCCCAAGAGCTAGAGGTTGCTGTGAGCTATGACAACATAGCACTCTACTGAGGGTGACATAGTGAACTCTGTCTCTTAAAAATATATTTTTTTCTAGAATTACTTTTTCAGGATTTCGATATTTCAGGATTTCAACATTCAGGATTACATCTTTCAAGATCACGACTAACTCCCCACGAGGAAGACTGGTAGGAGGGAGGTCCGAGAGAGTGAGCTGGGGAACAGAGTGCGTCACTAGAGACCGTCAGCAGAGGAGGGCATGATTCTACTACCGAGGGGAGAACAGGCTAACTGCAGGGCAAAAGAAGTAGAAGCAAGAGACCGGGGGCTAGAAGTTAAAACAATAGTTCATGCTAGAGATACCAGGGCTTGGACAGCAGTGGTGGCAGCAGAGGTCATGAAGTGTAGTCCAGTTGTGGATGTGTTCTAGAAAAGTATATTTGAAAGTATAATCGGATGTGGGTTGTGAAAAGGAGTCAAGGATAACACTGATATTTTTGGCCAAAACAACTAGAAAAAGAAATTTCTATTTAGTGAGGCAGGGGCTATTTCATGAGATGCAGATTTACGGGGCTAGACGAGAGTAGAGCAGGGGCCGTCTGGAAAATTTGAAGCCTGGAATGCCCATTGAACATCGCGGTGGAGATGTTAAGAATTACACTTGTATTTGCCAGTCTGGAGTTCAGGGAAGAGGATCAGGCTAGAGAAATAAAATGGGAAGCTGTTAAAATGAAGGCGGGATTTAAAGACCTGAGCCAGGAGGAGGGGAGGCAGAGCTCAGGTGAGGAGGGCCCTGGAGCCTTCCAGCGCCAGCGGGCCAGGGAGAGGAAGAGGAACAATCTAACAGAATTCTAGGAGGAAGGGGTGGCAGGCGGGGCAGGGAAGAACGGGCAGTGGTTCCTGGAACCTGATGGAAGAAAGCAGGTCAAGAAAGGGGTGATCAAGGGGGCTGACTGCTGCTGAAGGGCCAAGTTAAAGACGGACCATTCGGTTTAGCAAGAGGAAGGCCACTGGTGACTTGGACAAAAGTAGTTTTGGTGACTGATGAGGACACAAGTCTGACTGAGGAGAACTTAGGGGAAAATAGAAAGAGAGGAAGCCGAGACCCAAAGTGAGGATAATACCTTTGACAAAGGAGAGCAGAAAACTGGGGCGGATGATGGTACAGAACACGAGGGCTAAAGAAGGGTTTTTGGAAGGCAGGTTATGTTTTGAGATAGAGCTTCAAGCTGTCACCCTGGGTAGAGTGCTGTGGCACCACAGCTCACAGCAATCTCCAACTCCTAGGCTTAAGCCATTCTTTTGCCTCAGCCTCCCAAGTAGCTGGCACTACAGGCATCTGCCACAATGCCCAGCTATTTTTTTGGTTGTCATTGTCATTGTTGTTTGGTAGGCCTGGACTAGGTTTGAACCTGCCAGCTCTGGTACATGTGGCTGGTGCTTAGCCACTCAAGCTACAGGTGCTGAGCCAAGGCAGGTTATTTTTAGATAACAGAATGTTTGGGCCCACCACCCGTACGTAGCACAGTGGTTACAGTGGCCAGCCACATATACCAATGCTGGTGGGTTTGAACCTGGACCAGGCCAGCTAAACAATAATGACAAATGCAACAAAAAATGGCCAGGTGTTGTGGCCAGTGCCTGTGGTCCCAGCTGCCTGGGAGGCTGAGGCGGGAGTCGCCCAGGAATTTGAGGTTGCTGTGAGCTGTGATGCTACAGCACTCTACTGAGGGTGACCTAGTAAGACTGTCTCAAAACGAACAAACAAAACCCAGGATGTTTGTATGTTAATGGAAAACAATTCAGCAGAGGAGAAAAATTTACATTAGAAAAGAGGCATAATTGCTAGACTATTGTCTTTTCTTCCAGCTTAACTGAGGTATGATTCATATACAACAACTTACACATGTTTAAAGTATAAAATTTGCTAAGCTTGATCTATGTAGACACTTGGGAAATCAGTACCACAGTGAAAAACAGTTAATGTATTCATCACCCTAAAAGGTGTACTCAAACCCTGGGTAATCTATCCCTTCTCTCCTACCCAGATCTTTCCCCTTGCAACCACTGACCCACTCTAGATTAGCTCACATGCTTTAGATGAGCTCACATTTTCCAGAATTTTATATAAATCACAGTAGGGACTATTTTTCTGTCTGATCTTCTACACCTAACAATTATTTAGAGATTCACCCATGTTAATATTTTAACAAATTCCTTTTTACTGCTGAATAGTCAGATATGTGGTTATTCTACAACTTGTTTACCCATTTCCTTGTTCAGAGACACTTGGGTTTTTCCCTGTTTTAGGAAGCTTCAAATAAAATTTCTATGGATATACATCTGCCTTCCTGTGGGGGCCGATGGTAAATACCCAGGAGTGGAATGGCTGTGAGTAATAATCTATTATTCATGTCTCTGACTCAGGAGTCCGGTGTCTTCTATCAAACTATGGAACAGCAACAGACTTTTTTTTTTTTTGAAAGTAGGGTCTCACTCTGTCACCCAGGTTGGAGTACTTGTCATGATCATAGCTCACTGTGATGTCCAGTTGCTGGACTAAAGAGATTGTCCTGCCTCAACCTCCCAAATGGCTAGAACTACAGGCATATGCCACCAAACCTGCCTAATTTTTTATTTTTTGTAGAGATAGGGTCTTGCTATGTTGTCCAGGGTGGTCATGGAACTGTTGGCCTCAAAGTGCTAAGACTACCTTGGCCTCCCAAAGCGTTAGGACTGCAGGCATGAACCACCATACCTGGCCTCAGCCTAACTTCTTATCTTGCAGTGTGCTGTTTCAGGTTCCTCATAGTTTTGGACACTAGATCCTTTGCATTTCCATATAAAATGTAGAATCTGCCTGTCAATTTCCATCAGACTACTGGGATTTGTGTTGATATTATACTTAACGTATACACTGGGAGAGAATTTGACATCTCAGTAACACTGGTCTTTAAGTCACTCAACAGGGCATACCTCTCCACTTATTTAGGACTATAATTTTTCCTCAGTATTATTTTGTAGTTTTTTTTTTTTTAGAGACAGTCTTCACTTTGTCACCCTCAGTAGAGTGCTGTGGTGTCACAGTTCACAGCAACCTCCAACTCTTGGGCTTAGGTGATTTTCTTGCCTCAGCCTCCTGAGAAGCTGGGACTACAGGCACCCGCCACAATGCCTGGCTATATTTTGTAGTTGTTTTTTTTTTGAGACAGAGCCTCAAGCTGTCCCCCTGGGTAGAGTGTCATGGCATCACAGCTCACAGCAACCTCCAACTCCTGGGCTTAAGCGAGTCTCCTGCCTCAACCTCCCAAGTAGCTGGGATCATAGGCGCCTGCCACAATGCCTGGCTATTTTTTTTGGTTGCAACCATCATTGTTGTTTGGCGGACCCAGGCTGGATTCAAACCCACCACCTTAGATGTATGTGGCTGGTGCCTTAGCCACTTGAGCTATAGGCACCAAGCCTATATTTTGTAGTTTTAGTGTATATCTATCCACATATTTTAGAAACTTAACCAGAAGTATTTAGTATTTTTGATGCTGTTGAATAACTCGTTGCTTTATAAAATGAAATTTCTTATTTTTCATTACAAGTTTATAAAAATGCAATCGATTTTTGTAAATTTACCTTGTATACTAAAACCTTGCTAAACTTGCTTATTCATTATAATAGTTTTTAGGATTTTCTATAGAGATAATCATGTTATCTATAAATATAGTTTAAATCCTTTCTTTCCAATCCAGATGTCATTTTTTTTTTTTCTGTTTTTTGAGGCAGAATGCCAGGGCATCATAGCTCACAGCAACCTCAAGCTATTGGGCTCAAGCGATTCTGTTGCCTCAGCCTCCCAGGTAGCTGGGACTACAGGTGCCCACCACTATGCCTGGCTATTTTTAGAGATGGGACCTTGCTTTTTTTCAGGCTGGTCTCTCACTCCTGAGCTCAAGCAATCCACCACCTCAGCTTCCTAGAGTGCTGGGATTACAGGTGTGAGCCATTGTTCCTGTCCTTGGGTCACATTGTTAGGGTGGGAGTTGACCAGGCCAGAAATACTAAGACTGTTGAATGTGCCAGCTCTATCTTAAAGACAGACACCCTTTTGATCTTAAAGAAAGACACAAATTACCTCCTAGAAGTCAAGGGCAAAGGCCAGACTATTTTTGGACAAAGCCAAAGTTTTTACCACATACAGCTATTCTTCATTAGCCACACAGAATTGGTTCCAGGATAACAAACTTCGTGGATTTTATGTCCCTTACTTAAAATGACACAGTATTTGCCTGTCATGATGCTCAGCCTCTCACGTACCTTAAATCATCTCTAGAGTACTTAGCTACCTTATAGCATTTAGATGACATGCAAATAGTTATCATGTTGTACTTTTAAAAACTTGTACTATTTCTTATTGTTGTATTTTTTTGTAGTGTATCATAGTATTATTTTTGATCCACAGTTTATTGTATCCATGGACATGGAACCTGTGGATACAGACGGCCAACGGTACATGTCTTTTTGACAAATGGACTCCATGAAATCGCTTTGGGACACTTCACCAAACTGGTTGGGGGAGGGTCTCTAAAGAAGGGGAATGAGGCACATTTAATCCAAATGTCTCCCAATCCTAGTGTCTCTGTCCAGCACCCCTTTCAGCCAACTCGGAGGTCAGCAAGATGTTATAATAAAGGCTGAACTCACACCCAAGGAATAACATTTAACGAACAAAAGCATCAGGTTCTATTTACAACTCTATCCGTTACTCTAAGTGAGATCTTTTCTGTTGACTGCAGATGCTGCATATTAAAATACTAATTAGATGGATGCTCCGCTAGGTGCGATATATTATGAAAAGTCAAGCACCTTTTCGTTTATTCATTAGCACCAAAGACTTTAATCAAGAAGATGATCTTCTGTAGATGATAATTGACAACAGAGGTATAAATAAGGTTCAGCTCATTCATTCTGTAATCACTCTCCCACTGGTAAGTGCACGGTGTCTTGTGTACGGGAAGTGAGTATGCAGGTGGAGACATTAACGCTTTCAGCTCTAGGCCTGGCTTCTAGCTAAAAGTTTTAGTGGTAGGATAAAAGCCTCTATTATCTTTATAAAAGATGCTAACAGGGATCTGGCACTCTCTTCTGGCAGCAGTGGTTATCAGGGAAGCTGGAATTTCAGAATTCCCTGGGTTTTCAGAGTGCTTGGATTCCTGCTGTATTCAACCAAAGCACCAGGAAAATCTGGATTAAATTGAGATTCTCAGGTGTTATCCTAATTGTCGGGGAAAGAATAAGAAAAAAGGGAGAAACTGGGATCAGACGTTTCCTAGAAGTTTCCTAATGGAGTCTAGGAAGTAGGGAACCCTGTCTGGGATGCTAGAATGTCAGCTCTCCTGGTGCTTGGCACATAGTAAACGCGCAATATTTTTAAAATGAAATAAATACATGAATGAATCCGTCTGTTTCACCAATGGATCTGGGCATATAATGGAAAAGTAAACCGTCAGAGGAAATTATTCGCCAGTGCTATTCAAGAAGTCTTTGGCGGCGCCTGTGGCTCAATCAGCTAAGGTGCCAGCCACATACACCTAAGGTGGTGGGTTCGAATCCCCAGCCTGGGCCTGCCAAACAACAATGATGGCTGCAACCAAAAAATGGCCGGGCGTTGTGGCAGGCACCTGTGGTGCCAGCTACTTGGGAGGCAGAGGCAGGAGACTCGCTTGAGCCCAGGAGTTGGAGGTTGCTATGAGCTGTGATGCCATGGCACTCTACCCAGGTAGATAGCTTGAGGCTCCGTCTCAAAAAAAAAAAAAAAAAAAAAAAAAAGAAGTCTTCCATTTGGCCAAGGAAAGAAAGAAATCATTTCTATTACCTCAAGCAGAAATCTGTCTCTCTGGTCATTAATAAATTCATGAACACTCCTTTTTGTGTCTGAACCTGTAAAGAAAATTGAAATAGACGTAAGTTTAGTTCATTATGCTTCAAAGATGTTATCTAAAAGCCATGTAATTAAATGACTGTATACAGTAAGTATCTAAACATTCAAAATAAGACTTCAAATCATTTTTTTCTAACCACTCAAAAATTAAAAACAGTAACCATTATTTATTTTGTGTCCACCATACTTTAGGTGTTTCCTTTGACATTTTAAATACATTTAAATCTTTTACTCCTAGCAACCTGAATAAGATATTTATCACTATTCCCATCCTGTTGGTGAGATCTTGAAGCTTAGAGCTTTCAAAATTCTTGTCCACCATCACACAGCGAGTAAGTAGTAAAGAAGGGGGATATATCTCCTGAGCCCATTCTATTCTAAATAAGACTATTTTCAATCCTAAGGTGTGGCCAGTCTAGGTACAGAACAGAATCCTTGGGCAAATGTTTTTGGGAATCACCAAACCAAATTTGTGGCAGTAAAGGAAAAGAAGACAACTATTTCAACTAATTTTAGCATCTAGCAATAGAAAATACAAAGAAATTCAAGTTTTCTTCATTCTAGAAAATTGTACACACACTACATCTTGATAATGTTTTGCTATGTGAAAAATCAACAGAATAGGGAATAGAATAAAGTCTCTCTTTTTTTTGAGACAGTCTCACTTTGTGGTCCTTGGTTGAGCACTGTGGTGTCACAGCTCACAGCATCCTCCAACTCCTGAGCTTAGGCGATTCTCCTACCTCTGCCTCCTGAATAGCTGGGACTACAGGCGCCCACCACAATGCCTGGCTATTTTTTCATTGCTGTTTGGCCAGGGCCAGGTTTGAACCCACCACCCTTGGTATATGGGATGGGTGCCCTACTCATTGAGCCACAGGTGCCACCCAGAATAAAGTCTTTTAATACAAATAAAGATAGAAGTAGAAATAAAATAGTATTTTCCAAGTAACCAATAAGCCTGCATTGCCCAGTCTTCCTGGGGTCATGTTCAGCCCCCACCTCTTCCTAGCTCTATGCCTCAGTTTCCTCACCTGTAAAATAAGGATACCAATTGTGGTCAAGTATATTATTGTTCTCAAACATTTACTGCCCTTCCCAGTGAGGGGATTATCTTTCCCCCCCTCAGTTGAGATCAGACTTGGCCATGAACTTGATTTAGCTTATGGAATGGAGGCAGACGTGCTTCTAAGAAGAACCTGTGAGAACCACCCCCCCATTTTCTCTTTGCCACCCCACACAGGGACTGCTCCTTCAGCCAAAGACTCAGTGAAAAGCACCAAGGCTGAAAAGTGAATGAGAATTACACTTCAGCTATTTGAAGCCACCGAAATGGAGGAGCGACCGAAGCATAACTAAACCTGAGTGGATACAGTACTTCATCACGGCCTGGGAGGAAATGAAATGCTATATTATAAAACACAGAGGAACTTTCTGATAATCGTTAGCGGTTAGCATTTAAGCAATACGATTGGAACGAGTAATCTTTTAACTTTTCAAGCTCAGTAATAATAATGATTATCATAATCATTACTAAATATTAACGGGAAGGTAACAAACACAAGCTTTTGAGTTAGGCCTCGTTTTGAATTCTATGTCTACTCAGAGACTCTGAGTGACTCAAACCATTTTTCTCAGTTGAAAAAAGGGGACAAAAAAATTTAATAGCATTTTGTTGAGAATTAAATCAAATATATATGAAAGTAATCAGCACTGCACACACAGTCATCTTTTTAACACTTTTTTCTACTTTATATTATGGAAACCATCACCATTTGTAAAAGCAGAGTCATACGGGCTGTGCCTGTGGCTCAGTGAGTAGGGCACTGGCCCCATATACTGAGGATGGTGGGTTCAAACTCAGCCCCAGGGTGGCGGGTTCAAACCCAGCCCTGGTCAAACTGCAACAAAAAAATAACTGGGGGGCATCTGTAGTCCCAGCTACACGAGAGGCTGAGGCAAGAGAATCGCCTAAGCCCAAGAGCTGGAGGTTGCTGTGAGCTTTGACGCTACAGCACTCTACTGAGGGTGACAAAGTGAGACTCTAGCTCTTAAAAAAAAGCAGAGTCATACAGTGAACCCCCGTGTACCTGTCACCTACTTCGACATTACTGACATTTACCGATCTTGGCTCTCTCATTGCCGCTCCCCCTCCGTTTTTCCCTCCTTGAACTATTTTAAAGTAGATCCAAGTCCTGGTATGAATTCAACTGTAAGTATTTCAGTATGTAACTCACCAGATAAAAAGTTTTAAAACATAACTATACTACCACTATCACCTCTGACAAATTAACTATTCCTTAGCAAATTTCCCTAGTTGTCTCAAAAACACACTTGGGTGGATTTTTAAAATTAAAATCTACGCGAAGATCAGTTTGACTGGTACAGCTCCTAAAGTCTCTTCTTCATCTATAACAGCTAACCCCCTCTCCCTAGCTGCCTCCCGCCCCGCCCACGTGACACATTTTCCATGCCATTCACTAGTTCAAGGAACCAGGTCAGTTTCTCTGTAGAATTTTCCATATAAGGGGTCTGGCATATTGCATCCTGGAGGTGTCATTTAACAGGGTCCTCAATCCCTCATATTTATTTTATTAGATTTAGGTTCAACTTATCCAAACATTTTTTATAGAAAAGAAGAATGAAAATGCTAACTGTGGCTTTTATGTGATCACTCCAGCTGGGTTGGCTAAATTGAAAATAAACTTCAATATTAAAAAAATAATAATAAAAACTCCTGTGCTGGGCAGTGCCTGTGGCTCAAAAGAGTAGGGCACCGGCCCCATATGCTGGAGGTGGTGGATTCAAACTCAGCCCTGGCCAAAAACTGTAAAAAAACCCCAAAACTCCTGTGTTGTCATCTTACTAAATATTAGAGCCATGTTCACCATTTCAGGCTATTTTAACATGGTACTGTCAGGCTGAATTGATGGAATTTTTTTTTTTTTTTTTTGAGACAGAGCCTCAAGCTATCCCCCTGGGTAGAGTGCCATGGCATCACAGCTCATAGCAACCTCCAACTCCTGGGCTCAAGCGAGTCTCCTGCCTCCGCCTCCCAAGTAGCTGGGACCAC
>CAUYQV010009989.1:0-23771 GCA_963574575.1 Galagoides demidoff
TGTGGTCCCAGCTACTTGGGAGGCTGAGGCAGGAGACTCGCTTGAGCCCAGGAGTTGGAGGTTGCTGTGAGCTGTGATGCCATGGCACTCTACCCAGGGGGATAGCTTGAGGCTCTGTCTCCAAAAAAAAAAAAAAAAAAATCATATCATCTACAAAGAAGGATAGTTTGACCTGCTCTGGCCCCATTTTGATACCTTTGATAATGGTTGTCTTACCTGACTGCATTGGCTAGGACTTCTAACCCTATGTTGAATAGTAGTGGCAAGACAAGACATGCTTGTCTGGTTCCAGTTCTAAGTGAAAATGCTTTCAGCTTTTCTCTATTCAAAAAAGAATGATCTGGGCAGTGCCTGTGGCTCAAGGAGTAGGGTGCCAGCCCCATATGCCAGAGGTGCCAGGTTCAAAGGTGCTGGGCACCCAAAGCTCAATGGTTAGAGTGCCAGCCACATGCTCTGGGACTGGTGGGTTCAAACCCTACCTGGGATGCTAAACAAACAAAGAGCAAACAAATAATAATAATAATAATAACAACAATAATAATAGCCAGGTGTTGTGGCAGGTGCCTGTAGTCCCAGCTACCAGGAATCTGAGGCAAGAGACTTGCTTGACCCAGCCAACCTCACTTGACCCTGCTGAGTGAGTTTCAGTAGGAAACAGAGTACCAGGGAGCTGCAGCAGCACATGAGGGCTTCACACCCCTACAGTCTGCCCACCCTGGGCCTGAGGGGTGTGGGGGGGGGATGGCGTGCCCAGGATGGCAGGCAGTGGCTATGCGGGCTGGTCCCCATTCCCAAGCTCTGGCAGAGGGAGGGAGTCCACTGACCCAACCAAGAGGTTGAGGTTGCTGTGAGCTATGACACAATGGCACTCTATCCAGGATGACAGAGTAAGACTCTGTCTAAAAAAAAAAAGAAAGAAAGAATGATCTTGAAATCAGAAGGCTGCATATTCCCCACCCATGATTGGAACTCAAGGGGCAACTGTGAGTCCCAAGCACACATGGGGAGAATCCCCATGGGGAGCTTTCAGCTAGAAGGCATGTGACCAGATCTAAACCTAGGTGGCAGCCTGCAGACCCACAAGCAGGAGAATGCCTAAGATGATAGAATCTTGAAAACAGACCTTGAAGTATGTGGTGCTAGCCTCAAAGAGATGAGGGGGAAGTAAAAACTATGAAATTGTGAAATAAGAACAGTCATGTAAGAAAATAGAACTACCCAGAACTGGAAGGCATGTTCATTTGGGAACAGACGAGAGAAAGGCGCCCAGCATTGCAAAGAAACACAGAAGATGGAAGGGTTTAGAGGCGTGGGGAAGCTTCAGACACCACTAAACGACAAGAAGCTTATAGATATGCCAAAGAGGAGCTCACAAGGAGAAGACAAAGGGACTGGAGGAGGAATTTTGGTGTTGAAATTTCTTGGCTGAGACTATGAGATTAAAGTTTCCCAGCCTAGGGACAACTGACATTTGGGGCTAGAAGATTCTTTGTGGTGTGGGGACTTTCCTGAGCATCGCAAGCCGCCGAGCAGCTGTCCCTACCTCTTCCCACCAGATCCCCCAGCTTCTCCTGACCACAGGCCAACAAGTGTCCCTGGGGGCAGAATTAACTAATAACTCAAGGCTGCAGAGGTCATGGTTTGAGGCACCAGATGTGGGCCAAGCTGTGGGGTCTGGACCCTAATTGCACCCTGGTGGGTCTGTGGCTCAGGCAAGGCAGCTAATCCCCTGTGCCCCGGTTTCCTCATTTGGTGAGGCCAGCTGCTAATGGCCACATCCCTGGCTTTTCTGGGGTGAAGTGAGGCCCAGAGTGCTCATGTCAGGCCATGGTGAAAGCACACAGCGAGTGTGGCCTGTCACCAGAAACACACAGGAGTGAGTTTCAGCAGGAAACAGAGTACCAGGGAGCTGCAGCAGCACATGGGGGCTTCACACCCCTACAGTCTGCCCACCTGGGCCTGAGGGGCGTGGGGGGGGGTGCCCAGGATGGTAGGCAGTGGCTGTGCGAGCTGGTCCCCATTCTCAAGGCTCCCCTCACCCCTCTGGCAGAGGGAGGGAGTCCACTGACCATCATCATACCAGGCCCACCCCTGTCGGGCTCAGCGGGGCCAGCCCTGACAGAGCTCTAGGGTGAACCCAGGCAAAGGAGCTCAGGCCCATCCTCACCTTCTCTTCTGCATCCTCTATCCCCTGGGCTGTAGTCTACTTGATCAGCGCAAGGCCAGCCTGGCCAAGATAGGTGAGGGGAAGAGGATGAGCCCAGGCCTCAAAGGCCCAGGACACTACCTGGGTGACTTCCCACAATGCATATGCGGCTCCAGGTTACTACCTGTGTGATCCCAGCACACTGCTCCTGCGACCCCCTCAGGACACTATCTGCGTGACATGAAGAGTGCAGGAAACAAAAATAGCATGGGGAGCATGGGAGGGGGGAGGAGCACGGAGAGCATGAGGAGCACAGGGGTGATTGAGTGTAAATGAAGCCATAAGTGTCTTACTCCTACAAGACTCAGGGCTGGGTAAGATTCCGTCTCCACGCTCCCTCCACGCACCTCTGAGGAAGCCCATGTGGACAGTGAAAGGTGGCTGTCTGCAAGCTAGGAAAGGGCTTCACCAGAACCCTGCCGCACCCCCTAGACCTTGGCTGGGGCTCCCAGTCTCCCTCCCTCTGAGAAAATAAACATCTGGTTTGTGAGCCCAATGTGCTTAGTCCTGGTAGCCCATACAGACTCGGGCAGCGGCGGGAAGCGGGTAGGGTTAGGGTGATGGCCCTATTCTATTTTGGGTGCAGTTAGTATAAGGTTAACTTTGTGAAAATTAAGCACGTTATTAACTTAGAGTATGTGTACTTCTTTTGGACATTTGTGCAATGAAACTTCAAAAATATTTATTTTTATGTTTTTAAAAAAGCATTAAAATTTACCTTACATGTAGTAAAGAGAGTACGGAGTAATCTCTGTATTATTCCTGCTGACTAAATTCAGGGCAATCTGGGCAATAGAAAAAGTAATGAAGATAATAGGCTATAAATACTGAATTTCTTTTTTTCTCTCTTTCAATACTGAATTTCTTGGCTCGGCGCCTGTGGCTCAAGTGGCTAAGGCATCAGCCACATACGCCTAAGGTGGTGGGTTCGAATCCAGCCCGGGCCTGCCAAAACAACAATGATGGCTGCAACCAAAAAATAGCCGGGCGTTGTGGTGGGCACATGTGGTCCCAGCTACTTGAGAGGTTGAGGTGGGAGACTTGCTTGAGCCCAGGAGTTGGAGGTTGCTGTGAGCTGTGATGGCACATCACTCTACCCAGGGGGATAGCGTGAGGCTCTGTTTCAAAAAAAAAAAAATACTGAATTTCTTAAAATCTGCATTCCTAGAGACATAGGAGGGAGACAGAGGACAGGAGAGAAGGTGGGCAGTCTGTACAGCTCCCTGACACGCTTCCTGAGATCTTGGTACATGCTTCCAGTAGCTCACAGCCAACCTTGAGACCACAGTGGAAATAAGAACACTGTCGTCAAAAGGAAAAAAAGGGTGTGGCCTGTTCTTTCATCAGTATTTCTTGTTAAAGTCCTGTTTCTCACTGGACACAGGCATTTATGCTTTTTCCATCTGCATGTCCACTTTCAGTAATGGATCATACTTTCCTTTCATTCTGAAATTTAAAACCAATAAAGACTAGCCAGACATTCAGCAATTGTTCTCCAAAAAGGAAATAAACTAAATCATTCACCTTGGCGGAAAGTCTAACAGCCCCATGGCTGGCTGGCCGGCCAGGAACCGGCCTTCCCGTTGGCTGGGTTGCCCCACATGGTCCTTGCTCTGCCCAGAAATGGAAGTTTTAATCCCTGGTCCTTGTTCCTCACCAACAGGGTGGGCACCAGACCCTCCTCACAGAGGCACAGAGGCAGGGCTTCCACAGCCGCCAGTGCAGCTGGCAAGTAGACATGGTACTGGTGTTCTCCTTTCTGTTACCGCTGGGTGTCTGGCTAATCCAGGCTCTGACAGTGAGGCTGTGTCCACTGGCCTCACCCAGCTACTGGAAGAGAGGAAGAGAGGTCTGCCTCGGGAGGCATGCCCCGTGGCGTGCCCCCTGGGTAGACCTCTCTGCCCCTTGGTGAACAGAGAGTGGAGAATGCATTCCTGGACCTCTCCCTGGGAAGCCATTTCCTTCCCCAGCCCTGGTGATGTCCAGAGGGAGGAGGGTATCCATGCTGCCCACTCTGCAGACACAGGGACATGGATGCCACTGTCCTCTGAGTAGCCAGGGTCACCCTCACGTTCACGCGTTGACTCTGCAGAATGGGGGAGCACCCCATGCATGTGAGACTTACACCCTGATGAGAAGGACAAAGACGCTCTGGCCAGCGAGAACACATTGTCCACCTTCTGGGGAGCAGATCCAAGTACAGACAATTGAGCATCCAGAAGGAGGACTCTGATTCCATTTTGCTGAGTTTGTCAGAAGAGAAATAGATCAAACCGGCCAGACTGGCAGGTTGGTATTGCTGCCTTTTCAACAAGGAGAAGGCCCTGCAGATCCCAGCGCATCCCCTGAAAGGAGTGTACAGACACAGAGACCAGAGCCCCATTCTCTGAAGGTAGTGGCCCGGCCCCACGCAGTCCCCCTGTTTTGGTCACCCCAATGTTGTTGTTTCTTACCTCAGAGAGTAGCTGCTTGGAGTCCGTACACCTCCCTCTAGAGCAGAGGCTCCACAGCTGCTGAAAACCTGCTACCCCTGAGGAACGGCACCTTTCTCTGGGGCACAGGAGCAGGAGCAGCCAAGGAGGAGGGGGACATGCCACTTGGCATCAGCTGTCTCAGTTTAAGGACTTGGTAAACAGCAGGGACAGGGGCTGTCTCTGCTGTCTCTAAAAGCAAGAGGTGAAATTCCCATGGGAGACACCCTCCGCACACCCCAGGGAAGTATTCTTACCATCAGGGAGGGAGGATGAGACCTGGAGAGTTCTGTAGTGCCCTTGTCCAAACAAGACTCAACTTCTGTGTCCCCCCCAAGCAATTTAGTCACTCCTGACACTCACAACCCTATTCCCAATGCAACTTATTGCCAACTCTGTGTGCTGGGGGCTTCACTTCCTCAGGTGGGCTCCTGTGCCACAAAAAAACTCACACTAAATAACTATGCTTTCCTTCCGTGGATCTGTCCTATGTCAATTTAATTCTTAGGCCTGAGAATATGCTCCCAGGGGCGTGTACTCCAAGAACATGATCCCAATGGACTGAGCTCCCATAAGACTGCTCCCTGGAGACTGAGCTCCCAGGGGATTAAGCTTCCAGAAGACTCTGCTCCCAGGGAATTGTGCTCCCAGGACACTGAGTTCCCAGGGGACTGAGCTCCCAGGGGATTGACTTCCCAGGGGACTGAGCTCATGGGGACTGAGCTCCCAGAAGACTGTGCTCCCAGAGGAGTGTGCTCCCAGGGGACTGAGCTCCCAGGGGACTGTGCTCCCAGGAGAATGTGTTCCCAGGGGGCTGAGTTTCCAGGAGACTGTGCTCCCAGGGGAGTGTGTTCAAAGCTATATATGTATATTCTCAGTCCTTCTGGGAACTCAGCCCTCTGGGAGCACACTCCTCTGTAAACACACACACACATATACATACTCCTAGGGAACCTTGTTTACAGGAGAACATGGTTCCAGGGCACCTTGCTCACAACTGAACTGGGTACTGTACTCACAGGTGATGGTACTTGCAAGTTGAAAGTTTGTGTGAAATTCAAATACTGTAAGTCTGTAATGGTCTTAATTATAGTAGACACCTGATGTTCAACCAAATGCAACTTGTAGTCCCTGTGAACAGAGCTCTGTTCAGGACAGTGCTGGCACTGGCAGTCACTCTTTGTAGCCAGACAGCTGGCTCTATTTGCCATGGGTATAAATTTTATAATCGTTCTTAGATGGCTGTTAGGCAGCAGAAAAAATTAAGATATCTCAAAAAAGTTCCTAGCTTATGCACATTTTTAACTTAACAAATAAATGTAAAATAATATTATGTTAAAAGAGTCAGCAGAGGCTTAACACTCTGGGTAGCTTCCACCCAAGGTAAAGCCAGTAGGCTGAGCTGGCCCCTAACTGACAAACACTTATCAGAGCCAGAGCCTGGGGGTAAGCGGAGGGAGTGGGAGGCAGCATGGGGAGGCAGGGCAGAAAGGGGGCTCCAAAGAGGCAGGTGTGAGGCCACTCCTGACGGGGACGTGTGGTCTCAGTGGCTGAACCCTGCCTGGGGCCCGTGTGCCCTGTAGTTCCCCCTCAGAGTCAGCAAGAACCACAAAGTTTTGCAGGGCAGCCCGTCCTCTGTGGCTACTGCCCAGGAACATGGCTGAAGGAGGGAACAGCTGGAGCACCTGGGGGACACAGAGCAGCAGAGCAGTGAGCACTGTGGGCAGCACATGCAGTAGTGGGAACCAGAGTGAATCTGCCCATGTGTGTTTCCCTGGCATAGGGACTAAGGAAAGGCCCCTGGGAACAAGCCGCCAACAGGCAGAGGCAGACGTCACCCAGTGCTGGCTGCCAGGCAGGCTGGCAGGCACAAAAGATGGGGTGCTGCATTTTATTGTGGGCTCCTCAGCAGCTCCAGGTCATTTGAGGCAATTAATATAAGTGCTAGGAGCCTCCTTTCCTCTTTCAGTTGACAAGGTTGTGACCACATGCCCTGATGCCCTGAGGGCTCTGCATGACCTCTCTGGCAGCTGCACATTTCCCTGGCCACCCCAGGGGAAGATCATCATGGCCAGAACCAGGAGCAAGACCATGGGACAGATGCCCACCCTCCAGGTGAGAGAACAGACCAAGCTCTAAGTAGGATGTCCTCTACCAAACACTCTGAAGATGGAGGAAGAAGCAAACTGATGTTACCAGCCTGGACCCCAGTGCCCAGAGGCATTCTTTTCCTCCACCTGGGAAGACAAAACAGTGGCATTTGCCACTTGCACCAACCTCAGATCCTACACTGTGTGTGCAGTGAGTACATACTAAAGAAAGAAATGTGCTAGGAGCTCTTTCCTAACAACTGCAAAGAAAAAGAGAGGAACCAGTCCGGGAGTAAGATGGAGGCAGAGTAACAGCTTCTTTGCAACTGGGCACGGTGAGGTTGGGGAGAGAAGACTCCAGGCACCTCTGGCTTGTGGGTTATGCCCAGAAATATCCCTTTTGGAATGCAGGGAGATAGCAAGAGATTTCTGGACCCCAGGAGGAGGATGAAAGCAGTGGAGAAGTGGCAAGTGGTGGCATTCGGTCTGAGGCTACCACAGCTGTAGCTACAGTAGCAGCAAGACTGCAGACAGGGAAGTCCTTCCCTGTGGGTTGTTTGGTTGTTTTAGACTTGGGCACTCAGTTGAATTACCTTGGGAGAACTTGTGCAAGAGTGCAGGTGACTTTAAGCATTGTCCAGGGTCTGGGACTGAGCCACTGGGCTAGGATGCTAATATTGTTCAGCTGTGGACTGGGCACAGCCACTGTGGGAGAGTTGCCCTGCAGGTTCTGCCCTCAGGGTCACAGAGTGAGGCTCAGGCTGGGAGACCTTGGGCGAGTGATTTAGGGACTGTGAGCAACGCCAAACGCCAGGACTGAGATACTGGGGAGGAGTGGAGCTTTCAGTGTTGGCCAGTAGGAAAGCTGCCTTGCATCCTCCGCCCTCAGGGCATAGAGTAAGGCCAGTTTTGGCGCACCAGATAAACGGGCCGCCACTTCAGGAGAGATCTCAGCACCAAGTGCTTTCCTGGGAAAGCCTCTGCTTAGCCAAGGTTAAAGGTTTAAAGCAGTGGTTCTCAACCTTCCTAATGCTGAGACTCTTTAATACAGTTCCTGTGGGCTGCAACCCACAGGTTGAGAACCGCTGGTTTAAAGTATCTTTTAAGTGGGCTGTGGAGAGATTCAGGCTTTCAACCTTACAGGGTTTGAAGGGAAAGAAGTCAGCAGAGGCCTCCAGTTTCCATCTCATATAGCTGTATCATCATTGTGATTAGCATCTCATACCCCAGAAGATCACCTGTTACCTAAACAATATTCAATAAGATATATATATATATACTAATTTGTTTTTTTTAATATTTCAACATTTTCCTCCTTGATTTGTCTCTTTTTCTTTCTTCATTTTTCTAGTGTAAGTGTAATTTTCATTGTTGCCTCCTTTAATAATAAGAACTTCATTTTTGCTAGTGTTTCTGCCCTTGTTATTTGGTTTTTCCCCCAATTTTATCCTGTAAGTTTTTCTGTTTGTTTGTTTTTATTTGATTTATAGTATTTTTGTTTTTCCTCTCTATTTGGTGGAGGTGGGACACCATGTCTCCTTAGCCTGGCAAAGAGCTACTGACCTCAAGTGAACCACCCAATCTAGCACCCCCAGAGGTTGGGGGTTTTTAAGGTTGGGTCAAAGTACCCTACTGTACACCTATATTGCTCCTGTCTCCTTCTTTCTATGCCTCTCTTCTTTTTGTCAATATTCCCTTTTATTCATGCTCTCTCTTTTCTCTTTCTTCTTTTTTTTAAAAAATCTTTATTCTCTTCTTGCTCTTTAATCTTCACATCCTTTTAATCCTGTACCAAAAAGATTCATTGAAATCTTAGGTCAGAAGCATGGTAACTTAAAGAGCAAGAGAAAGTGAAAGGAAAATTAGTGCAAGGAAACAGATAAAAGAAAACACTCATGAGGAAGAATCAGCAGAAAAATTCTGGCAACATGAAAAACCAGTCCAGAGCAAACTGCACCCCCAAGGGACCTAGGGTAGCTATTGCAGAGGATTCCACCTATAAAGAAATGTTAGAAATGACAGAAGGGGAATTTAAAATACAGATGATGAAAACAATGAAGGAAATTGCTGAGAAAGTGGAAAATAACCAAAAGGAAATCCAAAAACAGAATCAAATAAGAGATGAATGATATGAAGATGAAGAATACAGAAAGGGTATAGCAGAGCTGAAGGAACTGAAGCAGTCAATTAGGGAACTTAAAGATGCAATAGGAAGTATCAATAACAGATTAGACCATGCAGAAGAAAGAATCTCAGAGGTAGAGGACAAAGCTCTTGAGATAACTCAGATAGTTAAAGAGGCAGAAAAGAAGAGAGAGAAAGCAGAACGTTCACTGACAGAATTCTGGGACTTCATGAAGCATTCAAACATACAAGTTATAGGTATCCCAGAAGGGGAAGAAGAATGCCCCAGAGGACTGAAAGCCATACTAGAGAATATTATAAATGAAAATTTCCTAAACATCACCAAAGATTCTGACATACTCCTTTGAGGGATATCGGACCCCAGGTCACCTCAACTCAACTAGAGCTTCTCCAAGACACATTGTGATAAACCTGTCCAAAGTCAAAACAAAAGAAAAGATTCTGGTGGTGCTTGTGGCTCAAAGGAGTAGGGCACTGGCCCCATATGCTGGAGGTGGCAGGTTCAAACCAATCCCTGGCCAAAAACTGAAAAAAAAAAAAAAAAAAAAAGGAAAGAAAAGAAATGAAAAGATTCTACAAGCTTCCAGGAGTAAGCACCAATTGACCTACAGGGCAAAATCCATCAGGGTGACTGCAGACTTCTCTAATGAAACTTTTCAAGCCAGAAGACAAGGGTCATCTACCTTTAATCTACTTAAACAGAACAACTTCCAGCCCAGAATTCTATATCCTGCTAAGCTACGCTTTAAAATTGATGGAGAAATCAAATCTTTTACTGATATGCACTGAGGAAATTTGCCACAACAAGACCAGCTCTACAGGAAATACTTCAACCTGTTCTACATCCTGACCATCACAATGAACCACCAGCAAAGTGAGCACCCAGAAATTAAAGGACAGAACCTAGCTTTCACAATGATGCAAAAGATAAAACTAAGCAGCGGACTTTCACAAAATAACATGAATAGAATGCTACCGCACATTAATTATCTCAATAAATGTTAATGGCTTGAATTCCCCTACTAAAGAGGCATAGACTGGCTGATGGGATTAAAACACAAGCCATCCATCTTCTGTCTGCTGGAAACACACCTCGCCTCAAAAGACAAATTAAAACTCAGAGTTAAGAGTTGGAAGACAATTTTTTAGGCAAATGGAATTCAGAAGAAAAGGGATTGCAATCTTATTTTCAGATATCTGTGGATTTAAAGCAACTAAAGTCAAAACAGATGAAGATGGACACTTCATACTGGTCAAGGGAAAAATACAACAAGAAGACATTTCAATTCTAAATATTTATGCACCCAACTTAAACGCTCCCAGATTCTTGAAACACACCTTACTTAGTCTGAGCAATATGATATCCTATAACACCATAATAACAGGGAACATTAATACTCCTCTTACAGAACTGGACAGATCCTCTAAACAGAAATTAAACAAAGATATAAGGGACTTAAATGAGACCCTACAACGACTGTGCTTGATAGACGTATATAGAATACTCCATCCCAAAGCTAAAGAATATACATTCTTGGCTCAGTGCCTGTGGCTCAAGTGGCTAAGGTGCCAGCCAACCTGCCTAAGGTGGTGGGTTCAAATCCAGCCCAGGCCCACCAAACAACAATGATGGTTGCAACCAACAAATAGCCGGGCATTGTGGCTGATGCCTGTGGTCCCAGCTACTTGGGAGGCTGAGGCAGGAGACTTGCTTGAGCCCAAGAGTTGGAGGTTGCTGTGAGCTGTGATGCCACAGCACTCTACCCAGAGTGACAGCTTGAGGCTTTGTCTCAAAAAAAGAAAAAGTTATGGTTCATTCACATAATGGAATATACCATGCTATCAATGAGAAAAGAATGAGGTAAAGCTATGTGCAGGCACACAAAGACTTCAAGATACATCATTAAGTTTAAAAACAAAAAAGTAAACTGTAAAACTGATGTCTAGTGTGCTAGTATCACTGTAAGCAAAGAGGAGAATCCGTGACAGAAAATAACTGTTGCCTCTACTGGCCAGGCAGGTTGGCTCGCACCTGTAATTCCAGCACTCTGGGAGGCTGAGGTAGGTGGAATGCCTGAGCTCACAGGTTGGAGACCAGCCTGAGCCACAGAGAGACCTTATCTCCAAAAATAGCCCGTGTTGTGGCGGGTACCTATAGTCCCACAGCTACTTGGGAGGCTGAGGCAAGAGGATCACTTGAACCTAAGAGTTTGAGGTTACTGTGAGCTATGATGCCAAGTCACTCTACCAAAAGTGCCAAAGTGAGACTCTGTCTCCAAAAAAACCCCAAAACAACAGTTGCCTCTAGAAAGGAACCAAGGGAAGGGGTAATGCAGCAAGGAGAGTGGGATACTGACATTTCAGTACGTACCTGAGTAGTCTGCAGGATAAATTCTTAGAAGCAAAACTGCCATATTTAAGCAAATATACATTTTTTTTTCTTGCTGTTATGGCCGGGGCCAGGCTTGAACCTGCCACCCCCCCATATGAGGCTGACACCCTACTCCTTGAGCCACAGGCACCGCCCAACAAATATACATTTTAAATGTTGTCAAAATACCCTCCTAAAGAAATGTTGCCAATTTCCTTCTATTAAAAACGTAGTAATGGCTCAGCGCCTGTAGCATAGTGGTTATGGTGCATACACCAAGGTGATGGGTTTGAACCCATCCTGGCCTGATAAACAACTGCAACAAAAAAACAGCTGGGCGTTATGGCAAGTGCCTGTAGTCCCAGGTACTCAGGAGGCTGAGGCAAGAAAATTGCTTAAGCCCAGGAGTTTGAGGTTGCTGTGACCTGTGACACCACAGCACTCTACTGAGGGCCACATAGTGAGACTCTGTCTCAAAAAGAAAAAAAATGTAGGAATGTACTTGTTTTCCTATACCTCACTAACTTTGCATATTACTCATTCTGTTAATTTTTGTTAATATTATAACCTTTCCTCGCTCAGGTTTACTTTTTTAATAAAGAAACGCACACACTTATCTTAGTTTCCATGGGTGAGGAGTCAAGGCATGGCTTAGACTGATCCTTTGGTCCAGGTCTGATTTACTTTAATTCAATAACAGAATATTCCTGCATTTGTTTACTGGCCATTTATTTCCTTTCCTAGGATTTCTTGGCCCATTTCCTTTGCCCATTTTTCTATTAGATTTCCTTTTACTTATTGACTTCTGAAAGCTTGCTGGACATAAAGGAAACTAAGTCTATTCCAATGCATGGGAATAGTTTTCCAGTTTGCTCTGACTTTTTTCATCATGACGAGTTTTTCTTCTCTTTTTTTTTTTTGAGACAGAGCCTCAAATTGTCACCTTGGGTAGAGTGCCATGGCATCACAGCTCACAGCAACCTCCAACTCCTGGGCTCAAGCGATTCTCCTGTCTCTGCCTCCCAAGTAGCTGGGACTACAGGCGCCCACCACAACGCCTGGCTGCTGTTGTTTTGGTTGCAGCCGTCATTGTTGTTTGTTTGGCTGGCCGGGGCTGGTTTCAAACCCACCAGCTCAGGTGTATGTGGCTGGCGCCTTAGCCGGTTGAGCCACAGGCTCCGAGCCTGTTTGTTTTTAAGATATGGTCTCGCTTTGTTGCCCTCAGTAGAGTACCGTAGTATCATAGCTCAAAGCAACCTCAAACTCTTGGGCTCAAGCAATTCTCTTGCCTCAGCCACAACGCCCCACTATTTTTAGGGAGGGAGGTCTCACTTTTGCTCAGGCTGGTCTAAAAACTGTGAGCTCAGGCAATCCACCCACTTGAGTCTCCCACAGGGCTAGGATTACAGGCATGAGCCACAACGTCCATCTCAGAAAATTTTTTAAAGTAGTCAAACATATGAAACTTTCTTTTAGTCCTTTTGGCTTCATGACGATCACCTTGGTAATATTAAGAAATTTATTTATTCCTCTTTTCTCATAGTCATTTTAGAACTTTAGTTTTTACATTTAAATTGCTGATAAACATTACTTTTGACACGTAGGGTGAATCAGCTTAATTTTGTCCCAAATTCCAAATGGCTTGCCAGTAGTCCCATCACTGATTGAAAAGGTCCTATGTGATAACTTCTCCCATATACATAGCCCTGACTTTATCTGCTGTAATTCTCCCTCCCTCTTGCTTACTCCATTCCAGCCACACTGTTCCTTCCAGACCCCAGGAACACAGTAGTTACACTCCCACCTCAGGGCCTACCTCCTTTCTGCCCGGAACACTCTACCCCGTATGCACACTTTACTTCCTTTGGTCCCTCTGCTCAAATATCAGGTTATCAGAGTGAGCTTCCCTTACCATCCTATATAAAACCTTGTCCCCAACCCTCACCCTGATTTATTTTTTTCTTTTTTTTTGAGACAGAGCCTCAAGCTATCCCCTTGGGTAGAGCGCCATGGCATCACAGCTCATAGCAACTTCCAACTCCTGGGCTCAAGCGAGTCTCCTGCATCCGCCTCCCAAGTAGCTGGGACCACAGGCGACTGACTGCCACAACGCCCGGCCATTTTTTTTTGGTTGCAGCCATCATTGTTTTTTGGCAGGACCGGGCTGGGGATTCGAACCTGCCACTTTAGGTGTATGTGGCTGGCGCCTTAGCCGATTTTTTTTTTTTTCTTTATAGCACTTAACATGCCCAGCTAGCCATGTTAAGCTCCAAGACCGCAGGGACTTTTATTTACTGTTATATCCCAACAGAACACAGTGTCTGGCACTCAAATATCTGTTGAATAAATGATTTTTTTTTTTTTTTTTACTTTGTCACCCTCGGTAGAGTTACGTGGCATCACAACTCACAACAACCTCCAGCTCTTGGGCTTAGGTGCTTCTCTTGCCTCAGTCGGAAGAAGCTGGGACTAAGGGCACAGACACAATGCCTGGCTTTTGTTTTTTTTTTTTTAATTTTTTTTTTCTTTCTTCTTTTAGCGATTCTCTTGCCCCCTTGCCCACCATGTAGCTGGGATTACAGGCGCTCCACAATGTCCAGATTTTTTTTTTTTTTTTTGTAGAGACAGGGTCTCACTCTGGCTCACTCTGCCTCATGCTGGTCTTCCGCTAGTCTCAAACTCGGCTGAGCTCAGGCGATCCACCCGCCTTGGTCTCCCTGGTCTCCCACAGCGCTGGGACAACAGGAGTGAGCCACCATGCCCAGCCTCGGCTATTTTTTGTTGCAGTTTGGCCGGGGTTGGGTTGAACCGACCACTCTTGGTATGTGAGGCCGGCACCCTACTCACTGAGCCACAAGCGCCGCCCTGAATGAATGAATTTTAAATGTCACTTTTACCAAAAAAAAATTTCTACTACGCATACTGCACAGGACAAACAGATTTTTCCCTCCCTTGACTTAAATTGTTGTATGGAATACTCACGTAAGTAAAAATAAATTTAAAAATGAGGGAAGGCGGGGAGCATGACTCTTTAAAGAAAAGGGTTTCTCCGGCGGCGCCTGTGGCTCAAAGGAGTAGGATGCCGGCCCCTTAAGCTGGAGGTGAGGGGTTCAAGCCCAGCCCCGGCCCCAAACTGCAAAAAAAAAAAAAAAAAAAAAAAGTCTGTCAGCTTCCAGGCGTCCTCAAACTACTGCCCGCGGGCCACACGCGGCCCACCTAGGGCATTACCCGGCCCGTCGGGTGTTTCTGCCGCCGCTGCCTGTCCTGCTTAGCAGCCCACTCGTCCATCCCGGGGCCCGCAGTCTGGCCCTCCAGCGGTCTGAGGGACAGTGAACTGGCCCCCTGTTTAAAAAGTTTGAAGACCCCTGGCTTAAGCTGTCAATACAAGTTGCCTCAAAAGTAAAATATTTTAACAGCGTCCTAACCAAACTGAGTCCCAATTCTCAGTTTAACTGTGTTAAAAACTCAATTCACGTAAGCAAGATCAGGAAGAGACTTTCCAAATGATGAGAACCTTGTGAGAATAGGCAGTCAATTAAGCCAAAGCATGAAAACAGACAAGGTCCAGCACGACTTTAAACGGCTTACGCTGAATCTACCTAACATATGAGAAATCTTTTTTTTAAATGAAAAGATAGATAAGAAAACAAGAAGCCGGTTACCCTCCCCCCCGCCGTGACCCATGGGTAAGAAAAGCGGGCAGCTGCTGGACAGAAAGGGTGTAAGCTCATTTTCTATACCCTTTTTGGACCCTCTGAACACAGAACCAAGTGAATATCCTAGTTACTAAGAGAGTAAATAAAAAAACAAGATTCTCGAAGGGAAGAAAGTGGTGCAAATTTACCCAGATGTCAGCTGGAGTCTGGGGGGACCGAGCAATGTTACCAAAGACGCCCCAAACGGACGCCAGGCCGAAAGGAGAACACGCCCCCCAAACCCCAGCGCGCAAGCGTCCCCAGGACCCGCAGGCGCTGCAGGCCTCACCCCCGCTGTCCGCGGCCTCCGGGTCCTGCTCCGCCTTCCGCTTCAGCTTCTGGGAGGAGGGGCTCACCGGGGCGTCCCCCAGCAGGTATTTGTGCTCCTGGCCCCGCAGGTGCTTGAGGTAGCGGTCCTTCAGGGACTGCCACGAGTGCTGCGTGAGCGAGCTTTTCTCCATCGCCTTCCACAAGGCGTTGCCGGTGACGGAGCTGGGCGAGCGGGCGTTCTCCTTCACGTAGGTCAGGATGGCCACGTCGTCCGCGTCCGTGAAGGCGATGCGCCCCGCCAGCGGCAGCGGCTCGGGCTCCGAGGCGCCCTCAGCCGGGGCCCCCGGCTTCGTCTCCGGGGACTGGTCGGCCGCGGGGGCCAGACCCAGCCGATAGGCCTCCAGCTCGAGCCTCGAGTTGCGCTCCACGCAGTCCACGATGTACTGCGTGGAGATGAAGTCGCCCGAGGCCTCGGCCAACGCCTCCCCGGGCTGGGCCAGCAGCACGGCCCCCGGCTCCTGCACCCTGCACACGGTGCCGCCGCCGTGCAGGATGAGCGTCGAGAGCCGGCGCTTGGCCGGGCTGGGTCGCACGTAGAAGCACATAGAGCTGCCGTCCTCCCTCACGAACAGAGTTGAGGAATGGGTGGGTCCGTTGGGGTCTTTGCCCAAATCCATCGCCTCCGCCATGTCCGACGCCTGATTCCACAGCGCTGCCCCCGAACGAGAACCTGACGCGCGGAGGTTCCTCCACAGACGCCGCGGCCGCGAAGCACAGCAGTGCGCCTGCGCGGCAGGGCGCCCAGCGTGCCGTCCCTCCTCCCCGGAAGAGGCGGGGCTTCGAAACTTAACCTGGAAATTAACGTGTTGCTGTGGTCACTTTGGGGTCGGGCTCTCCTGAAGATGGCTGCTGTGGAGGGGGCCGAGGTGAAAGTAGACGGCGCTGAACCGAAACTGAGCAAGAAGTAAGTGTCGCCTCGAGTCATTAAAGCCTTTGTGGTAAGAAGAGTTCGGGCTGGGAAGCGCCTGGATGTCAGTGCTTAGGCGGTTTGCCTAGAGCCTTCTTCCCGGCGCTGGAAGGCACATGCTGGGACGTAGCTTCGCCGCCCGGGGAACTACACACCCCGGGATGCCCCGGGGCCACTGGCTCCCGGCTCCCAGCTGGTACTGTCGGGGTCCCCCCCCCGCATCTTACTCCTAGAGTAAAGGAATGCGGGGGAGAAGCTAGCTAGCACTAGAACTGAGTGGTGTCTGAAAAGGAAAGCGAAACTTACTGCTCTCTTTCTTCCAAGACGTGGATTCTTTTATTTAACCAATTCACAATGAGGAGGTTGGAGAAATGTTAAATACTCTGGCTTTTCAGAAGAGCAATCAAATGTTTCGTGGTCTCACCAAGGTCATTCTGAACCCTGTACATTAAAACGAATCAGTTCTGAAAATGTGCACCAAATTGGGTTATCCAAAGGATCTGTGAGTGTTGAGTGGTCAGTGTCTAATAAGACAGACCGTTCTATTCAGCCTGGTATCTTTTTTTACCATCCCAAACTTTTTGAGTCTGTAGGTTGACATAAGTCAAGATTAGCTGTGTATATTCTCTTTGGGGTTCTACAGTTAAACCACAGAACACAGGCAGTGACTTATTGTGTTCTCAATGCTAGGGAGAATGGTACATAATTAGTACCATTCTAGAGGCATAGGAGAGAAGTTGTGCTATATACAATGGCTGCCTTAATGTATTAGGGCTTAACCCTCATGCTGAGTCCTGAGAGAACTGTTCTAGGCACTTAGGTAAGTATTTATGTTTCCTTTTGTGCCTCTGGGTTTATGCTTCAAATATTTTAGAAAAAGGATACAGGACATGTCTTAATTTATGGTTTGATAGCGCCTTAATACATTGTCCTTTGTTAGAGCATTCTGATAGATTTCCATAAATGTTTGGAACCTGGTCTTATTCTTCCTTAGAGAAAATTGATGTGACTTTGATCTGTTACATCAAATTGCACTGCGTTGGTTGCTCAGTGTATCTGGGTGCCGGCCAAATACACTGAGGCAGTTGGGTTCGAACCCGGCCGCGGCAGCTAAAACAACAGTGAATTCAGTATATCTGACTTATGGTGCTAAAGTTTAGTGTATTCTTTTAAACCACCTATGGCAATCAGATTACGGTGAGTTGTATTTAAGACCGTAAATCACATACGAAAGGAAGGTTTCCAGTTCACAGTGAAATAATAACGTAAATTGAGAATTCCTTTCTACTGACTTTACTAAGATTAAATACAGGAGCTACTCTTTTGAGCGGCTTTTATGTGCCAGACACAATGCCAGATCTCTAAAAGCTTTCTGTCTAACCTCAATAATAACTTGGCAAGAGAAGAATTAATATTCATTTTTCAAATTAATAAACTGAGGCCTTGGGTCATTAGATGTATTGCTAAAGTATTTATTCCTAAAGTGTGCTCCAGCACTGATCTAAAGCACTGAAGCAGAGATCTAAAATCAAGTTCATAACTCCACAGCCCGTGCTCTTTATAGCTGTACTTGACTATCTCACATTGTCTATAAGACTCTGTCATTGATGTATACTCAGTGACCTAAATCTAAGCTAAAAGTAAAATTTTTTTGTGATTAACGTTTCTTTCTATTTAGTTTTCCTTGGAATTTTCTTGGTCTGAAATCTTTAGTGAGCACTACTTAATGCCAAGTATTGTCCCCAAGTTTAAAAACAGATGTGCTGCCTGCTCAAAGGACTTATCTCAACACAGTGAAGAGCATGTTTCCTGCAATTCCATCGCCTTCCACTATTAATGAAATAAACATAATGTAGTCTTAAGACCCTTCCTGGAATTCTTCCTCCTAATTCCTACAATAACAAACAAGTTCTGTTTTTGAGTGAGAAGTGTTTTAGTGTGACTTGCTTTTAGTTTTGCCTAGAGTTTGCAGTGGTAGTGATGGTTCCTTCTTATTTTATATGCTTCCCATTGCCATACCGTGGCCAGGCATTTCATCTTCAGGAGAGAAACCACACTTCAGGGGCTTCCAAAACACTGCCTTACATCCTGTCTCCCATATTCTAGGATGTTGTGATCATTTCTACCTGTAAGCTAGTGATTGACTTATTGTTGACTTTTGATGCCAAGTGGATACTATTTCCATAGTGAGGACTGAGGACATTGTCAATTACAATTGTAGCACAGTGCATGTTACAGGGTTGGTGTTCGATAAGAGGACGTTAAGTTAAATGGGACACTAAAAGGTAGCATAAACACAACGCCCCAAGAGAGCTAGTTAGGTGTATGTATACTGTCTGTCCCTTCTGACATCACATCTCTGTGTTTCCTGCTAGGTGGTGGTAATCATTAGTTCCAGGGTGTTCTGCCATGTTGACGCAAGCTGCTGTAAGGCTTGTTAGGGGGTCCCTGCGCCAAACCTCCTGGGCAGAGTGGGGTCAGAGGGAACTGCGACTGGGTCAACTTGCTCCTTTTACAGCGCTTCACAAGGACAAGCCACTTTCTAATAAAAGAAGGTTGGTGCCTGTTACCTTCTTTACTGCTCTGGGAGCAAAGATCTCTGCCCTACTAGGTTCATTATCTGTTAAGCCTTTGGACTTCCTACTAAGGAAACAAGCCCTACTACCAAAACTGATAGTCCTTTCTCATTTTCTCTTGAATAAATTCAAATCCCCTCTTCTTTAGTTCCTTGAGATGACTTGCAGATCTTGTTCTATGTAGAACATTGCTGAGAACAAAATCGTTGTTTGAGTAGGAGTTTCTGATGCCAGCTATTTTCCCTTTCTGTTTTTCAGGGTTTTATTTGTTCTTGAGATTAATTTGATTTCTAGTCTTAGTGCTCTCCCTAGGACCTTTTTGGATTATCCTTAGGATGGATTTTATTTAAGAGGAACACCTAGTTAAATGGAAACAGGTTTATCTTAATTTAGGACATACTAGATAGCCTGGCCTCCTTATATGACCACCAAATGATAGGCCTAACACACTATTTTGGTAAGATTGTCTTTATGGCTTTAATAAGACAGGTTGTATCTAGGAAGAGTTGCTGTGTTAGAAACCATCAGAATCAGTTTTTCTTACTTAAAAGATGAGAGATTCAAATACTCCCTTTTTTTTTTTTTTTTTAGTTACTCTATGCTCATACTAAAAATGAAGGATATGTCCGAAGCCAAACAATATGCAGGCATGGCTTGGGATCTTCTGCCTTGGTTCACTGTGGTAGAATATTTGATTATCATTAGTGGTTTGAAAGAATGATCCATAAACTCTCTTTGAATAACAGAGGTATCCCTTTTTACCCAAATCGGTTGTGTTCCTAGGTTCAGATAGCAAGTTCAGATCATAAGGAATACTGAGTTGTCCGTATCACTTTGGTTTTTCGAGTTTCAGGTGAAAGTGGAGTTGTTGCCTTATCATGTATTAGATATGGTGCCATAGGAACTTTATCTTTGGACAGAATATACCAAATGACTAAGATTCAGTCCCTATCCTCAAGCAGGTCCCTAACCTAGGTAGCTCAGGAAAAGCCTAGTCTGCAAATTTTCTAAAAGACTTTTTTCCTTTTCTAAATATAAACTAATATGTGAGATTTTCTTTGCTCTGGTACATCTTGATTTTATAATAGTTGGGACCTACTCATGCCAGTGACCTGAGGCTGAAAAGCAAAGACCGAGAATGGTCTTTCACATCTTTGCTCGAAGCTTACTTTTTTCACTGTATTTCTTTCATGTATAGAGTTTTGTGATTACGAGACTAGTGTTGAGGGTGTCAAATTGGGGGTGTAGAACTGAGCAAGGTCATTTCCCCAGGTTATTCATACTTCTGATAGTGGCTGTGGGGCAGAACACTGTGAGGGGTTCTTTAGGCAGCTTTCCCAATGAACACTTTCATCTTCCCAACAGTGAGCTAAAGAGACGCCTGAAAGCTGAGAAGAAGGTGGCAGAGAAGGAGGCCAAGCAGAAAGAGCTCAGCGAGAAACAGCTAAGCCAGGCCACTGCTGATGCCACTAACCACACCACTGACAATGGTGTGGGTGTCGA
The DNA here is from genome assembly GCA_963574575.1 of Galagoides demidoff. Classification (NCBI taxonomy): domain Eukaryota; kingdom Metazoa; phylum Chordata; class Mammalia; order Primates; family Galagidae; genus Galagoides; species Galagoides demidoff. The sequence continues at coordinate 20,295 of CAUYQV010009989.1, forward strand.
GGAGGAGAGCTTGGACCCAAATGTGAGTCTCCTGGGCCACTGGCCTGGCTGGGCACAAGAAAGCTCCCAATGAAGTTTATGGCAAATGTCTTGAGACTGGCAGGTCTTGGTTACTGGATAAGGGAGTGCCTGCCACTCCATCTAGGTTAAAGCCACAGGCCCTGAGTATTTTTTTCATCAAACTCCAATAGGCATTTGGGAAAATCAAGTATTCCCTGGAGCTAACTGGGCCTTAAATAGGGCCCAGAGAAACTATCTCTCTGAAAATGGACTAGGGTTTACTTTAGACTGGGGTTGGGAAACTACATTCCATAGGGCAAATTCTCCTCCTCTCTATTTCCCCACTTCATCTTCCCCCTCCTTGGATTTGTAAATAAAACCGTAGTAGAACACAGCCATGCTCGTGTTTACACATGTCTACAGCAGCAGAGTTGAGAAGTTGCATCAGAAAAAAAGTTTGCTGACCCCTGCTGTAGAATATTCTTTATTTATATTTTCTATGCCCCTTGGGCCTGCATTGGGGAAGTCTTGAAGGGTGTCCAGGAGAAGCATGCTGAGTGACTCACCATGTAGATATGGTCCACAAAAGTGGTAACAAGGCCACTTGTATCAATGAAACATTTATTAGGCAGAACTTATTTTTCTTTTTTCTTTTTTTTGAGACAGTCTTACTATGTCACCCTCGGTAGAGTGCTGTGGCGTCACAGCTCACAGCAACCTCAAACTCTTGGGCTTAAGTGATTCTCTTGCCTCAGCCCCCCCCCCCCAAGTAGCTGGGACTGTAGGCACCTGCCACAATGCTCGACTGTTTTCCTGTTGCAGATGTCATTGTTTAGCTGGCACCAAGCCTGATTTTTCTTTTTGTTAACTCTTGCATTTTGGAATTCTGGCCATCATTTGCAGCTATGGATCTGGCCATCTTGCATATTTTAACTGTTAAGTCTCACTTCATAGTCAATCCTGTAATTTCAAGGGTGCAATGGGCTTGATTAAAGAAAACTTCGTGGAGGGGGCCAATCTGAGGAAGGATACTCTGCCAGATAGGCTACTGGTCTTCTCAAGGACTTTTTTTTTTCCTACAGCAATACTACAAGATCAGAAGTCAAGCAGTCCATCAATTGAAAGTCAGTGGGGAAGACCCATACCCACACAAGTTCCATGTAGACATCTCACTTACTGACTTCATCCAACAGTATAATCACCTTCAGCCTGGGGACCACCTTACTGACATCACCTTGAAGGTGGCAGGTAGGATGACTCCCCGGGAATTTGCTGAGCTCCCAAGGCAGGCAGAGCTCTTCAGAGCAGATGGTCTTGCTCTCAGGTAGCCTGTATCTGACGCTACTTTACTAAGTACCATTATATCTTATAAAAAGAGGTAGAGCAGCCCTGAGGCATGGAATCACATTCTAGATGAAGTAATAATGCTACAGGAAGAGGGTCTTCTCTGAGGGGAACTCCTATCCTAAAGCAGCGGCTAGTTCATAGTCCTTTAAAAGGAATTCCCTTCATCCATGCTAACCATGGCCCTAGGCTTCTATGAATTTTAATCTTTGGCTGGAGAATGCTTTTGCACAGAGATGGTATTTCTAGAACACTGCTATTTTGGAATTATAGTATCTTGAGTAGAATCTTCTTTGCTTTAATTTAAAAAGTTAAATTACATTTTTCCTTGCTTCTTCCCATAATAGTAAAACTATTAGATGTAGAATATTTGGAACAGTTAAAGAAGCAAGAAGAGAAAAGCTTAATACCCATAATCCTGCCACCCTTATAGAACCCCTGCACACACTCAAATGCCCAAAGACTTCCTTTTCCTTAGAGTCCAGTTATTTAACTAAAATATGTTTTGATATTAGTTGTTTTGCTTCACCATTCTCACTTTGTATTTCCCTTCCCACTACTCTTTCCACTCTCTGGTAACCATTATTCTGCTATCTCCTGGAGATACAGAGCAGAGTAATGGTTATGTTAATATTTAGCTTCCACATATGAGTGAGAACATGATAGAGATTTGTCTTTCTGTGCTTGGCTTATTTCATATAACGTTCTCCAGTTCTAGCCATGTTGTGGCAAATAGCAGAATTTCATTCTTTTTGTGGCCGTATAATATTCCCTTGTGTATGTGTACCCATGATTTCTTTATTCAAGGACAGTTAGGTTGATTGCAAATCTTGGCTGTTATGAATAGTTCTGCAATAAACATGAGAGTGCAGATACCATTTCAATATGTTGAATTCCCCTACTTTGGATTACTGAGTCAAATGGTAGTTCTATGTTCAGTTTTTTGAGGACTCCATATTTTTCTCCATAGTGGTTGCACTAATTTACATTCTCACAAACGGTGTCTGAGAGGCTCCCTTTCTCCACATCCTCACCAGCATTCATTATTGCCTTTTTAATAAGAGCCATTTTAAGTGGGGTAAGGTGATATCTCATAATTTAGATTTGTATTTCTCTAGTGATTAGTGATTAATGGTCTTGAGAATTTTTTCATATACCCATTGGCCATTTGTATATCTTCTCTTGAGAAATGTGTATTCAGATCCTGTGCCCATTTTTTATCAGATTATGGGATTTTTTTATCCTATGGAGTTGCTGGGGGTTTTTTTGTTTTTTTGTTTTGTTTTGTTTTTTTGAGGCAGAGTCTCAAGATATCCCCTCCCCCCCTGTAGAGTGCTGTGGCATCACAGCTCACAGCAACCTCCAACTCCTGGGCTCAAGTGAATCTCCTGCCTCCGCCTCCCAAGTAGCTGGGACCACAGGCACCGGCCACAACGCCCTGCTATTTTTTGGTTGCAGCCATCATTGTTGTTTTGGCAGGCCCAGGCTGGGGATTCGAACCTGCCACCTTAGGTGTACGTGGCTGACGCCTTAGCCACTTGACCACAGGCACCAAGCCATGGATTTTTTTTTTTCTTTTAGCACAATAAAACTCCATCCCATCTTTTTTTATATATTCTAATTATTAATCCATTGTCAGATGGGATTATATTATTATCCCAAATAATAATCTAAAATTTTCTCCCATTCTGTGGTTGTTTCTTCACTTTGTTGATTGTTTCCTTCTGTGCAGAAGCTTCTTAGCTTGATGTGATCCCATTTGTCTAATTTTGCTTTGGTTGCTGTGCTTTGGAGAACTCAAGAAGTCCTCACCCAGACCAGTGTCCTGAAGCATTTCCCCAATGTTTTCTTTTAATAGTTTCATAGTTTGGGGTTTTAGGTTTAAGTCTTTAATCTGTTTTTATTTAATTTTTATATATGGGAAGAGATAAGGGCCTAGTTTCATTCTTTTGCATTAAATATCCAGATTTCCCAGCACCATTTGATAATGAGACTGTCGGGGGGGGGGGGGGGGGGGGGGGGGGGGGGGGGGGGGGGGGGGGGGGGGGGGGGGGGGGGGGGGGGGGGGGGGGGGGGGGGGGGGGGGGGGGGGGGGGGGGGGGGGGGGGGGGGGGGGGGGGGGGGGGGGGGGGG
>CAUYQV010009991.1:0-52024 GCA_963574575.1 Galagoides demidoff
GGCGTTGTGGCGGGCACCTGTGGTCCCAGCTACTTGGGAGGCTGAGGCAGGAGACTCGCTTGAGCCCAGGAGTTGGAGGTTGCTGTGAGCTGTGATGCCACAGCACTCTACCCAGGGGGATAGCTTGAGGCTCCAGTCTCAAAAAAAAAAGATAGCTTTCATTTCATACACTGTTCATGGAAGTTGACACAAGAGATATTAATAAATTAGTCACCTTTTAAAATCAAAGATTGACATGTGAAAATAGAGGTTTCCAAATTCACAAAAACAGAAATGTGAACAACAGATCTCAGCTCATTATCAGGAATGTTGAATATATTTTTATTTAAATGTAAAAAAGAAAGCATGCACAACTTAAGAGAAAAGATGTGATAAAGATAATTTCACAGCTTGTCTAAATACGAATTAAGAGGCTAACATATAAACATGGAAATACCTTCATTATTTTTATACTAACTGAAAGGAAAGGCATTAATTTTAGCCAACCACTGAAGCCTCCTGGCAGTAATGAATCTATCATTTTATTTTTTTAAAATTCATCTTCCATTTTTTCCTATACACTTGCATTGGTTATCTGTTGCTGTGTAACAAATTGCCACAAATTTAGTGCCTTAAAATAACATAAATTTATTTGCTTAATGTTTCTGTGGGTTAGAAGTCTGGATATCACCTGACTACTTTCTCTGCTCAAATTTTCAGCAGGCTGAAATCAAGAAAACAGCCAAGGCTGTACTGTAATAAGAGCTTGCAGTGGTCTTCCAAGCTCACTGATTCATTAAAATTCTCTTTGTTGTAAATGTAAGGATGAAGTCCCCATTTATTTGCTGATTACCATCCTGGGACAGCTCTTAACTTATAGAGAGCACTATCAGGTCTTGTCAATGTGGCTGCTTTCTTCCTCAGGTACAGCAGAAAAAACATATGCTCTGCTTAGTATCCCTCTGACTTCTTTCACACTCCTGGCTAGAGAAATATGGCAGCCCTACTCCCAAACTGAAAGCCACCACACACCTGTGACCCTGGGGGACAAAACAGCCCAGTGAACCTTCTCCTGGGAACTCTTTCTCTTAGCTGGCCAAACCACTGATTACCCATTCTCTTAGCCTGAAAAAGAGACTGGTGACCTTGTCCCCATTGGTCCTAGCTCCTAACTGATCAAGGTGCCATATGTCATACCCAGCCTGAGACCAAGTCCAGCAAGCCCATCCTTGGCAAAGTTGTGGCACCATGACCACATTATCTTTCAGCCTAGCCCCTAAGGCACTTGTAGACATCACTGGACATGGATTTTGCAGAAAGAACTGCATGGATATTACACTACTTCATTTAACCAGAATCAAAACTAATGCATCCTACTCAATTAACACCCCAGGTTCCATCTGCAAGAATAAGTCTTTTGCTACAAAAGCTACTCCATAAAATGGGAAGAGTTGAATATTTTATCAGATGTGGAAAAATCAACATAGGGACATAGGGAACATGAAAAAACAAGGAAATGTGACACTTCGAAAAGAACACAGGCCCTAAAGGAAAGGAATTATCAAATAACAGAAAATAAATATGTCTAGTTGGGGGTTCATCTTATAATTGGCTGCATGGACAAGAACACCTTTTTGCTCTTTGCTTATAATTCAAGTTCCCAGGCCAGTAGATCTGTTCCCCAGAACTTTGTAAATTTCTGTCACACTGATCCCTTCCGTTTTGAGTTTTCAGAAGTGGTGGAATCTTCTTACAGCCACAAGACACAAGATACCTACAAGTTCTTACACCACCTAATTGTTCAGAGAGATGAGGATAAGAGGCATCCTGCTACAAGACCCACTGAGCAACCTGCTCCCCACCACCTGCATGTGCACAAGAGCAAAAGGATGACCAATTTAGCCCCTCGCTCATAGACAACTAAAATCCTCCCCCTGGTAGGAAGTCATCTGCTGTCTTTTGATCCTGTGATTAACCCCATCAGTCCTGGGCATAAATTTAGGACAGTTCTTTCAACTCCTGGTTGACATCAACCAGAAATAAATTTCCTTTTTCCTTGCCAATCCTCATTGTCTTAGTGATGGGCTTTCTGGGTGGCAAGCAACCAAAGCCAGGAGGAAACAAACAAATAAACAAGACCCTTTGCATGTTCCTGAACAATCTTGATAAGAATTCGGGTAACAAATCCCTTCACTTAAAAACATAACTGGTTATTTTTCCTCTTGAAACATTCCAATTTTCAGATGAAAGTTTCTTAAAACATGACCAATTTAACTCAAACCACCTGTCCACTTCTTTCTTTCTAATGTACAGAATTATACATAAAATTCTGAAAGAAGCTTCTCTCAAAATGGCTTCATTTATATTCTATGAAAAATGCAAATTCCTGGAAATTTATTTGAATATTATATTTGTCCTTAAATTCAAGCTGAAATGCTACTTCTTTTATGAATTCTTTCTCTGCTTTTGCAAGACAATTACCGCATCTCTCTCTCTCTCTCTCTCCCCCCTTATTAGACTACATTTAGATTCCTAGTGTCAGTTGACGTGTTGAGTTGTGGTTAGCTATTTATGTCCAGCTTCCTCCATAAACCGTTCATGCTATAGACCACACCTGAATTCTCTGTGAATTCAGAGCTCATATTATTATTGCTGTAAAATTTATTTGATCAGACATTATAAATTTTAGATAATTCAGTGAACATTATTGAATTTATTACCAATAGATGCAAAGGGTTTTTTGCCGTGTGTATAAATTTTGTCTGTTGAATCTGAAAAAGCAACCATTGCAAGTATATTTAAAGTCTTATGCCTTCCTCATAACAAAGAATACCATTTTAATTATTTAACATACATTAGTTTTTTTACTTTGAAGTAAAATAATACCCAATAATACCTTTCCTGCTATTAACAATTATATTTCATGATTTTAAAAATAAATTTTAAAACATTGTTTTAATTATGTTATCAAAAAATGTTCAATGGCAGAAAGAAATATGAAACAGCCAAATTTGGAGCAAAACAAAGAGATTATGCAGATTAACATAACCTTTTTGTGATAAATATAGTTACTTAAAGAACATAACATTTTAAAAGAGTGTACAGTTTTATCTTTATAACAGAGAAAAATCTTTAAAATAATTTATTATTTTATAATGTTTAGTCATTTTTTAATTTTTTGCCAGAGTATGACAATTTTCAAAAATAATGCCTTTAGGCAGCAAGAGCATTTCACTTGGAATGTAGTTAGTAAGATCTGGAAAATATGAAGGACAGCATTTGAATGTCTTTATGGTCATTATATAAGTTTTAAGATACACAGAAATCAAGAAATGCAAAATCTACAGGAACAAAAACAAATGAAACCCTCCCAGCAATAAGGATAACCTGAGCAAGTTGAAATTTGCACAGTGTATCAAAAAGGATGCTGTTGATGGTGTTTCTTGGCAGTGAAATAATGGTCCATAACACAGACTGTCTCAAAACTTTTATAATGACCCGCATATCATGACTATGGCTGGAAGTGAAATGAATGTCCAATTCTTTAGGAAATTTACTAAATTTTTTGTCTTTAAAAGTAGGGAGAAGGTATTTTTTAATGCCCCTTCCAGAGCTAACATTGTATACATTTTACGTTAACTTTTCAATCCACTTATAGGGATAAATTCAATAGGTACTCTTCCCTATTCAATCTTTTTACATAAAGAAAAGAAACAAAAACAAAGAGCTCTATTTTGAAGTAATGTTTAGTCTGTGCTATTTTTACGTATTTTACTTTATATTTCCAATAATGTTGTAAGACATTTATAGCACTACATTATAAAGAAAAATGAACAGATCATCAAATTTAAACAAAACAACTTTGTTTCATATCACCCAGCTAGTAAATAACCCAGCCAAGATGGAATGCCAGGACTGTCTTACTGTTTCCATAACTCATAATGCACTTTGTAATAATTTACCTTTACATTCTATTCAAAACCCTTGGTATCTAAGTTTATTGTAAACATCTAATATATAATAGATTTGGCTCTGTATTATTTAGCATAATTTCCTCATTCCAGTTTTCTCCCCCTAAATCTGAAAAAACAAGGTTCATAAAATAAACCTCTAGGGGAGAAAAATTTTCTTACCCTTTGCAAGATTCATGGCTGAGACCCCTATAGACAGATTAACAAAAGGAAAGCATACAAATTTCTTTAATGTAAGTTTTATGTGACACAGAAGCCTTCATAAAAGAAGATTCAAACAGGAAAAAAAAAATGTATTGTTCAGACTCTCATGCAGAAGTTAGATTGAGGAAAGCACCATGGTGGTGATAAAGTGGGAGGGAGGAACTTAACAAGACCTGTTCACATTCCTCTGCGTCCTTGTGTGACATTCTGTTCCTCCTGGTATAGGGTGGGCACCTCTGGAATGAAGGTTTTATGGCCTACTTTAGGGGAAGGCCAGGAAATTATTTTATAGCCTGCTTCAAGAAGGAAGAGGGCGGAGAAGGAGAGCATGACCCTCTTGCTTCTGTTCTTTCCACAAATACCAAAGGGTCAAATTCGGGGATGACACGTTCTGAATCCCATCGTATCTAAGGCTTACACCAGAGTCTCATGTTAAGCTGCTTTCCTGTTGTCATATCAAGGATACTCTTTTGGGCCTACATTTAAGCAAAAATGCCTATTTAGATAATTAAAATATTTTGACACAATTGGAGGTGCTAAGATTATAGAAGCAGCTGCTGGCAGACCTTAAAAATAAAAAAAGCACTACATTTCTTTTTTTTTTTTTTTTAACATGTATCTTGGTTGAAGCAGCATTTCACCCTCAACAAATAGGGAAAAAAGAGAATTATACTGTGAAAACCAATATAATGACTTCATTCCACCATCCTGTGTTATTTAAGTCTGCTAATTGCTTTATTTTGAATCCCTGTGGCTTGGTTAATTGAGGTGATCAAAGTTCTTTGAAAACCTTCTTACTCTTGCCAAACTTGGTTTTTGATGAGTCTCTTTGAAGTGCTTGAGTGTCACTGTGAAAGCTCAATAAATAGAGTCCCGGCCCACCAGGTATCCTTGCATACTAAAGCTTATAAACTTCCAAGGTCCTAGGGCTAAATCCCAGTTGGATAGCCCCAGAAGAATCTTGGAATCAGAGTATAATAATGTATTTTAATATTATGCAGAACTAAACTTTCAAAACTACCTTCCAAGTCATTCTGAATTTTTTTTTTTTTTTTGAGACCGAGTCTCACTATGTCATCCTCATTAGAATGCTGTGGCATCATAGCTCACAGCAACCTCAAACTCTTGGGCTTAAGCAATACTCTTGCCTCATTCTGAATTTTACTAGGCACTTTTAGCATGCTTATATATATTCCAGAATATCCACACATAAAGGCTTATTTGAAAAAAATAAAAATTACAAGTTGAAGAATAAGGTCATTTGAGCTTTTTTTTTTTTTTTTTTTTTGAGACGGAGCCTCAAGCTATCCCCCTGGGTAGAGTGCTTGCCATGGCATCACAGCTCATAGCAACCTCCAACTCCTGGGCTCAAGTGAGTCTCCTGCCTCCGCCTCCCAAGTAGCTGGGACCACAGGTGCCTGCCACAACGCCTGGCCACTTTTTGGTTGCAGCCACCATTGTTGTTTGGCGGCCCGGGCTGGGGATTCGAACCCGCCACCTTAGGTGTACGTGGCTGATGCCTTACCCAATTGAGCCACAGGCGCTGAGCCAGGTCATTTGAGCTTTAACACAATTGACACTTTCTAAAACAAAACGAAAAAATGCATGTAAGGAGAGAGTACTATTAATTTGGAGATGGCAACACCTAAAACGTAGCATCTAAGCTGATAATAAGAAAAGTTCCCAGATGGTTTTAAACTATGGTTCAGCCCAGAACTTAGGTTTCTGGCAACTTATTTTCCCCAACATTAAATATAAATTCTAACACTAAATCCTTAAATGACTGTAAAGGATAATGCATTCATGCAGTAGAAGAGTGTTTCTAAATATTTTCCAATAAGAGAACTCCTTTATATATCAAAATATTGAGAGATATGAAAACGATAATGGCCGCCGAGACTGGGAAACGTATTGATTTTTCATGTTGTTAATTAAATCAACAATAGCCGTAAATGCTTTGATATGAATTATACCATTATCTACATATATGTAAAATATAGTATGTATTTAAGTAAAACAAACGTATAGGTTTGTTGTACATATGGATTAATAGACTACTTGCAACAAATCTATGACTCTCCACATTATTCTGCCTAATGTGTGTATCCAGTGTTAAGAAAAAACAGTTGAATTAGTCCCTAACCTGAATTTTGAAATAATTACTTTCAGAACTTATGTAAATCAACGTCTTTGTGATGCACTTTACTCACTAGGCAAAGTTTTCTTTCTGAGTAAATTAAGAAGTGGAATCACATAATTTTCATGATCCCTTCTAGCATTTTCTTTTGATATGTTATACATTTTTATGAATTTTAAAAAGTGTTGTGAATTTTCTCGTTATTATGGCAGTGTTATGACATGTAGATTGAATAACTAAATATTTGACTTATATTCTTAGACCAATTCCTGTCTTGAGTGTAACAAATTTTGTTTCAATTATTTGTATATTTTAAGTGAAATATATATATATATCAGCCCGTATAGCATGTGGCTAGGAGGAGTGAAAGTTATAAGACATACCTGTATAGCTCAATAATAGAACACCTTAGTGGAAAGGGCATAGAGAGGGATTTAGCTCTCCTAAAAAGCATGAGAGCTCGGAGATGAGAGCATTGGTGAATTGGCAGTGTCTATACCTGTGGTGTTGAGAGGCATGAGATCAGCCTTATGTTAGTCTGGAGGAGAAGGCAGTCAAAAAGCATGTGCATTCTATTATGGACACGCTTACTCTGACTCTGTCTCCTCTCGTGCCCGCAGAACACTAGCACGGCGTCTCTCTGCTGAAGATTACCAAGCTCTGCCAAAGACTAAGCTCTATCTATGCTAAGAAGACGGCTTTACTCTCTCTAAGACACACAATCTCTCTCTGTCCGGCTAAAGTGGATAGCCTTCAAGCACCTAAGAGAAACTGTTCCTGAGCAAGGTAGCTTAGCGATCTGTGTCCGGGACCTACCCAAGCCGGGCCCAAGACCTGGCCAGTCCCGGGCCCTGACATATATATAATTTTTTTTTAAATTTCTATGGTACATTGGCTATTCTTTTTTAAAAGGTGATTAAAGTGGCATACTGCAATAATAATTTTGATACCTCAGGTCAAATAATATTTTCACTTGAAATATACAAATAATTGAAACAAAATTTGTTTCACTCAAGACACACACACACATATATATATCCTCAGTAGCATGTAAGACAAGATAAATATATATCCTCAGTAGCATTGTACAAAGTATTTCCTTTTCCCTGCAAAATCCTTTATTCCTTATGAATAATATCTATCATATTCTTTAATTCTACTAAAACACTGGTTGTCAGACTTCAGTCATGAGCACATAGCAGCAAATTGAAAAGGTGGCAATAATTCCTTTCTTCCCTTTTTGCATTTCAGAAATACCAGGCCTGGAATGGGTTTTATTTCAGCTGATTAAGAATTTGCTCAGTGGTCTCGGTTCCAGGTGGACTACCTCTGAGTTTATGACAACAGAAAATATGACCTTAAAATTTCTCATTGCAATACTGATTTTCATTTATTTGATTTATTTGATTTTTTTCAAAATTGAGACAGAGTCTCACTTTGTTGCCCTCTGTAGAGTGATGTAATGTCATAGCTCACAGCAACCTCTAACTCTTGGGCTCAAGTGATTCTCTTGCCTCAGCCTCCCAAGTAGCTGGGACTACAGGCACAACTGCCTATTTAACTTTTTCGTTTAGCAGGCCCAGGCTGGGTTCAAACCCACCAGCCCTGGTGCATGTGGCTGGCACCCTAACCACTAAGCTATGGGTGCCTTCAATACTGATCTTTAAAAATTTCTTAAAAACATACATATTGTATTAATGTCAGTTCTGACTTTTACACATGTTAAATTTTAGAAAAATATTGTTATAGTTACTACTCAAGGATACTTAATTCCATAAATAAATATTAACTACTATTAATGATCATAATATTGGAGAATATGGTGTAGAGAACACTAGACATCAAGGGGCCTGATTTATATTTCTAGCTCTTACAGGAATCAACAATACTACCTTTGATAGGTCATTTAATTTTCTAAGAGCTATCTGGTCCTTCATAATCAAAAGGAGGGGGTTGGATCACATAATCTTCAGATGCAGTCCTGAATTGAGAGGAAGGAGGGTGGGAAGAAGGAGAGAAAGAAAGGAGGGAAGGAAGAAAAGAGGGAAAGGAAGTAGGGAAGGAAGGAAGGAAGGAAGGAAAAGAACAAAAGGAAATGGGTAGAATTGATAAAATCGTTCTTCATGGTGCTCTGTATATGGAATCAGATGTACCAGCAGGACCCACTTGTTTCTTCTCCTTCTCTTCCCATGCCCACACTGTCAAATCAGCCCTCTTGTTTGCCTTTTTTAGAACAAAGAACACAAAATGAGTGAGTCGTGTCTGAGAAACATACTGCCTTGGGTTCTGCCCCTTTATCCTCTGCCCTTCTTTTGCTCTTCTTGGTTTGTTGGGTTCTTTCAATCCTCTAGTCAGTTTTCCTTCTGTTTCTTCCGACATAAATAGGCAGAGAAACTGATGAGCACATGTTTTTATGTTCTCTCTTCTCCCCACATGAAAGAAGATCTGAAGGAGCAGGCTGAGGGTGGTGAATGATGAGTAGCTCCTCTCATCAACATGCCCACTCACGTGTCTCTGCGCACTGAATGCGACTCATCACACGGGCACTGAACGAGCTCATGGAAGCCATGGGAGCAGGCAGCATCAATCTTCTGGCTTCCAGCTCCCTCCTTTGTTGCAATGAGTTACCTTTGGTGGCTGCACTTGAGAGAATAGTTTTTATTGGATAAAATTGCTCTTTGCTGCACAAAACTGCCTTAGGAGGGAAAATGATCTGATTATTTTTCCCTTTCATGCATCTTTTGGGACAGCCAAACATGATTTGTTCTTCTTCATCTATAATTCTTGTAAGAGAGTCAGTTAAAAATGTATATCATCTATATAGATACTGAAAAGTTATATTACTTAAACAATACAGGAAAGAAATAAATAGAACAGATGACAGAGCCTTCACAGTATATCCATCAGCAGCAGCAGTTCCCAAACACTTAGAACCTATACACTAGTGATGGGTACTATGTCCATTTTAAATACCCAGAAGAAAAAAAGAGGAGAGGCCCTTACTGTCCTGATTAAGTATTGCAGACAAGAGAGAGGACAGTGACAGGAACACTAATTCCATGGTGAGTGCAGGGGCACCTTTGCAAGCATTTCAAAATGTCTGAAGCTCCCCCCAGTAGGAAGATGCTTCCTGAAAGATTCTAACTAATCATTGTTAATGATGATATTGTAATCTGTATTATTTAGCCTGTTGTGTGCTATTAATTTATTTTTTAAAAAAAGAAAGGAGCAAAGAGGAAAGAAGAAAAGAAGAAACGGGAGGTAAAAGACTTAGAAATGAAGGCAGTCTACATGCCTCAGTTGTAGCAACTTATGAGCTTTCACTATTGCCAACTATGTATGCTATTTCCAGATTTCTCATGCAAAATACAAGTTGTAAAAATAGGATTTTATTCATCAGGATGAACATGCAGTTTGTCAGAAAAGCAATAACTTTATCGAAAGCCTTTGCTATGGATGAAAGCTTCTAATCCAGCTTCTTATATTTTTTCACTGGGATCCATCGACATCTAAATGAAAACCCATTCAATACACACTGTTAACATTTATACATCCTGAAAAGTAAAAGCTTGTGTATCATATTCTTGGTTTTTAAAATACTTTCTATCTCTAAATCCATAAAAGGCCAAAATAAACACAAAAAGATGGTCAACAGTAAAAATGTTATGGTCTAGATGCCTTTGGCCTATTTCCTGAATGAATTAAGCTTAGTCAATTTGTATTAATGTATTCACTTGTGTATGTTCAACTGGTCATTATTAGCCCTTACTTTGTGCCAAGAATCATATTGTGGTGCTGAATAAGATATGTCCTATCCTCTCTGAGCTTATATTCTAATGGGTACAGACAGAAAAATAATAGGAAATAAGTAAGATCTGCATCTTAATTGATCAGTTAAGAAAACACTCTGGGTAGTTTAAACAAAATTATCCATGAAACAAGAAAGTATAAACTAAACACAGAGTTTAACCTTTTCAATAGTGTCTTCATATTCCTATCTTTACAATCTCAATTGTTAGCAAAATCACCAAAATGACACCTTATACCTTAGTTCTTCTTTTGAAATGTCATTTAAAACTTAATTTTGATCTGGAATCCTGGTGCAATGGAGTCAGTGAAATATAGATTTTTAGCTTACCAGTGTCTGCAATATAGGAAGGCATCCTAGGGGGAGGATAGTGTGGATGGTGGTTTAGGGGCCATTCCACAGACACATCACAGTGCAGATGAGGTGAAGAGTATAAGAAAGTGATGTGATATAGTAGAGAATAAAATGTCAGTGGCAGGAGCTCATTATGATAGGCTTGTCAGAGAGAGCTCTTTGATAAGCTAATATTCTATCAGAGATCTGAAGAAAGGCACTAATGTCAGGCACATGAAGAGCTAGAGAAAGAGCTCCAAGAACAAGTAAGTGCAAAGACATTGTATTGCAAAAGGGGCTTGATGTCTGAGGGAGAGAAGGAAGTCAAGTGTGGCTCAAGTACAATGAAGTGGGAAAGTGGGGCGTGAAAGCATAAAATGAAGAGGGCAGGTCAGATAGAACTAAAATCTTACTGGACGTTACAAGCCACAATAAGAGCAAGAAACAATTATTGAAGTTTCAAGCATGATAGCAATGTGATTGGATTTACTTTCTAAAAATACAGCAGACTCTTAAGTGCCATACAGACTATGGGCTGAGATGATTCAATGCAGACATTTGGAAAACAAGTGAAGGGCCCTTGTTCTGGCTTAGACTCACAGGCATCATAGGTCAGCTGAAGGAAAACAATGGAATTTGAGGCATAATACAGAGAAGACTGGACAAATCGTGATGGTATGTCCCATGGGACAAAGTAAGAGATCTGGAAAGAGAAGATTGAAGGACAGCTATGAACACGCACTCCATTTCCAGATCTTTTCCACACTGGGGCTCCTAAACTTTTGACTTGTATTTATTTACTTTTTTCCCACTCATTTCTTTTTCTTTTCTTTCTTTCTTTCTTTTTTTTTTTTTTTTTTTGAGACAGAGCCTCAAGCTATCTCCCGGGATAGAGTGCTGCGGCATCACAGCTCACAGCAACCTCCAACTCCTGGGCTCAAGCCAGTCTCCTGCCTCAGCCTCCCAAGTAGCTGGGACCACAGGCGCCTGCTACAGCACCCGGCTATTTTTTGGTTGCAGCCATCAGTGTTGTTTTGGCGGGCCGGGGCTGGGTTTGAACCCACCACCTTAGGTATATGTGGCTGGTGCCTTAGCCACTTGAGCCACAGGTGATGAGCCTCCCACTCATTTCTTAAAACTGACATTTGACATCTTCTTTAACTCTGACTTTGGGTCTCCTTAAAGATTGTTGATGTGTTAATGCTCACCTTCTCAACTGCTAACATCACAATGAAAACCTGGTTCAATCCAACTTTATCTACAGCTCATCTGAGCTCAAGTAGAAACCCATTTTGGTTAAAAGGAATTTTCATGAGAAAGGTGATGACTTTGGGAAAGCCATGGTGATTTCAAGTATCTTCAAAGACTGTTCTAATTACACTAATACTTGAAGAGCATAGAGTTTAAAAATAAGCAAAATGGGCTCGGTGCCTGTAACACAGTGATTATGGAGCCAGTCATAGACACCAAAGTTGGTGGGTTTGATCCCCGCCCTGGCCAGCCAACCAACAATGACAACTGGAACAAAAAATAGCTGGGCACCTGTAGTTCAAACTACTTGGGAAGCTGAGGCAAAAGAACTGCTTGAGCCCAAGAGTTTGAGGTTGCTGTGAGCTGTGATGCTACAGTACTACTCTACCGAGGGCGACATAATGAGACTCTGTCTCAAAAAAAAATAAGTAAAGTAATTTCCATGATTATTGTTTATTAAATTATTTGTTCTGTAAAATACTAAACTAATAATTACATTGTCTTAGGGTTACTTGATCTGGGAGGGGATGACAACATTTGTCCTCTTCTTCCCTATGACAACAAAAATATTTATGTTCACCATGTCAAAGTTCATGGTTCAATTCTTTGGAAAAAAAAGACATTTGCATAGCTTGAAAACAGCAGACTTTGAGGACTATTTATGGGCTACTCAGTCAATTATAGTTTTCCAACCAGCCTGTGGCAAGAAAACAACTGGAAAGACCGCTGACAGGAGATGAGAGGCTCCAGGTCACTGAAAATGCTCTTAAGTGACAGAATGAATCACAGGCACAAGCACCCACTGCAGAAATAAAGGTGATAGCAAAGTTGAGGGAAACAGATGTTATGGTGACCTTGCTTCATCGGAATCAAATAACTAATTTGCTTACCATGTCTAGTACTTTGAAATGGTCCCTGAGGAAGCCAGGAGTGGCAGCGAATATGTAAACCACAGACTTCCAGAGTTTAGTGAAGTGCGGTTTGTGAGAAGCAAAGCAGTCCCTGTTGGAATACGGGGAAGACAATACCGCGATAACATTAGCATAATGTAAGGCCCCAGTCAAGAGCCTTCCTCGGCAGCAAACTGAAATATGGGGGAAATAACCACATTGGATGTCTCTCCTTTTCTCCTTCTTTGAAACACAAAGCCATTAATAATTCAGCTGATAGGTAGGAAGGACACGCCAGCTCAGTAGGGCCCTGTCGGAAATGCATTCAATAAGTTCAGTCTCGGTGGGAAGCTGAGAATCTGAGTGACACTCTTTTAGAAGGGCTAGCGCCTCACACCCAAACCTATGTAAGTATCAAATAGCTAGTAATAGTCTACATGTCTAAAAATGTATTAAATAACCTGTTGAAGGCGGGAAGTTAAAATGCCTCGGTTTCCGTTCATTAACACCTGTGTGTTTCAATTTTCTGTTTTGTAAAACACGCACACACACACATATTTGTACATATATACATCTAATCCAATGAAGAAAAGTTTAATTTCATGATGTGTGTAAAAGTTCCTGCTACTTTTTAGGCACTCAGTAAACTTTGTTTTCTTTCTGCCTTGGGAGAAGGTATACATTGGAATTAAGGAGCTTGAGTTTTGGAATTTAAAATGCCAGCGTACTAGGGGTCAGAACATAGACAAGTTATTGAAAAAATATAGCCTCCATCTTCTTATATGAAATAAAGACATAATTGTAACTTCTCAGGTATCAGAACACACGGTTGTTTTAATCAGATACACTGATCAATATAAAACACTTAGCTTAGTACAAAAGTAAGCAATCAATATGGTTTTCTTAAAAGGATGAATAAATGAATGATATTAATTTGACTGAAATTCAAATACCAGTTACTTGAATCAATTTGATCAACTTTGCTCAAGAATTTTCTATCATCACCTCTGAGCCTTGGTTTATTCTATAAAATGCAGAGCTTGTAATTGGATGAGCAAGTCAAACACTCATGTGTAAAAGGCTCATTCAGCGACTTTGTTAAAAATTAAAATTCTTGGGCTCATGTCAAAGGAGCTGTAAGCCAAAGGTCTGTGGTAAGGCCCATGAATCAGTGTTTAAAAAGGCATCATAGCTAATTACCTTGCAGATGGACAAATGAACATTTATTTTTCATTCTAGTCTAATATCTCTCTTGATGCTAAAATTTTCTGCTTAATTTTTATTCGCAAAAGTAAATATTTCTCAAAGTCCTCCTGCTGTAATTTGAGATCATTTCCTCCATCTTAAAATAATCCCATTACATGTATATCCACACATATATACATGTATGTAAGTACAGGCACACGCAGACACACAGAAACACACTCATTTGACACTGTCATAGAAATTTCACCCTGATATCATTCTATATTACAGTGAAAATCATAGATTTTGAGAGATGGGAGCGGTAAGTATGTTAGAGGGCTGACATGGAAGCATCATTCACATTGGTCTGCTAGTTCAACTAGCTTAGTTAAGAAACCTCCAATCCAAAGTGTATAGATGATGCTCTCAGAGTAAAGCCGAGACTGAGACAAAAATTTCAAGACTACTCACATCATTACACTCACCTATTTGCCAGAGTACAAATCCTGAGTACTAAATCTCTAAAAAGTGTCTGTGAGGAACCTGATGCCCAAAGTCCTGTCCCACTCCTCCTGTGTCTCCAGAATCTGCCAGGCTTGTGGTTGGAGTGAAGGGATGTAACTTGAGGCATAGTTCTTGTCTCCTTTCAATATCTTTAAATTTCTTCCATAGAAAGGCAGACACCTGGTAATCTTACACTGAAGCCAAAGCGCAGAAATAACTGGGAGAAAACACCGATCACTTCACAAACAGAGCATGAAGAATTTCATCTCCCTAACTGCAGACCTGCTGCACTCCTTATACATTTGTCTATGAAGTCATTTCGTGAATCAATCTTGCCCCTTGGAGAAGTATATTCCATTAGCTGCCAAGGTTGAAGAATGAGAGGAATCTGTGCTCTGTGAAGAGCGGCTCGGTTCACACGGCCTCAGGCTGGCACCTTCTCAGTTTTTCTTAATGGTGCCTTTTGGGAAAAGTGCCTTCCTTTTATACAAAAACAAGAGTACATTCAATTTTTCTATGTGGTCGTGACCCTAGAAACAGCATAAAGAAATAGAAAAGCTAGACAGTGAAATGTGTCTAAATGATGGTATGAGGAAAAGGAGTGTCTGGAGCCAGGCACGGTGGCTCAAGCCTGTTATCCTAGCACTCTGGAAAGCACAGGCAGGTGCATTGCCTGAGCTCAGGAGTTCAAGATCAGCCTGAGAAAGAGCAAGACCCTTTTTCTACAAAAAGTTGAAGAATCCAGCCAGGTGTTTGCTGCCTGTAGTCCCAGCTACCAGGGAGGATGAGGCAAGAAGATCTGTTGAGCCCAGGAGTCTGAGCTTGCTGTGAGCTATGATGTCACAGCACTCTACCACAGGCAACAAATTGATACTCTGTCTCAAAAAAAAAAAAAAAAAGAAAGAAAAGAATAAAGAAAAAGAAAGAAAAAAAGGGGCCGTCGGGTTCTCTCCTCCATATCTTACAGTTGAATTCAAGGTCATCTCTGGTGTCTAGTTTACTGAAGGTAAAATTTTAACCTGAAGTCAGTAGCAGTAGATGGATAAATAAAGCTAATTCAAACATGCAAGCTGATGTGTAGTAACCATGAGAATATCCCTCTCGACTCTCCAACTGTAGGAGGTGTAATGGAACAAGAGCCCTAGTTGCAGCCTCTAAAATGATTGCTGTGTCTGTGTGAGGACATGTTCCCTGCAGTGGCTCTCAGTCATGACTCAGCTGGGCAGAGATGATAATGCAGGCCTGTTCTGGGAACGTTGGTCCCTCTATTGGGTGAGGATTCACCAACCAGCAGCCTTGCCATACTTTCCTTGCCACTGCAATGTGGTCTAAGACGCCTCCCTGGGAACTTGCGTCCCCCTTCCCTCCCCCCTTCACTCCGAGTCAGACTCGTGTCACAGTTGCCATAGTAAGAGTCAGGAGAGTTCTGACTTATCAGAGGAGTCCTGTAAAATTTTAGAAGTTAAGCTCAAGTTCTTAATAAAGTTTACTTTTACTTAGTTTTA
Organism: Galagoides demidoff; assembly: GCA_963574575.1. Classification (NCBI taxonomy): domain Eukaryota; kingdom Metazoa; phylum Chordata; class Mammalia; order Primates; family Galagidae; genus Galagoides; species Galagoides demidoff. Next base: position 15,768 of record CAUYQV010009991.1, read on the forward strand.
TCTCTGTACATATAAATCCCTCTGGTCACTCTAGTGGCAAAGTATCACATAGATTTATTTCACTGGAATCTACATAAGGATGATACTATTTGTCTAGAATAATGTGTCCCTGAATATGAGACAAATTTGTAAACCTTTTTTTATTGATCGGTGATGTTTGACAACACTGTTATGGAGGAAGGCCAGCCTAAGGTCAGAAAGCTGGTGGAACAGGGAGGCGCCTTTGGTTCAGTGAGTAAGACACTGGCCCCAATAACAAGGGTGGGCGGTTCAAACCTGGCCCTGGCCAAACTGCAACAAAAAAATAGCTGGGCATTGTGGTGGGCACCTGTAGTCCCAGCTACTTGGGAGGCTGAGACAAGAAAATTGCCTAAGCTCAGGAGCTAGAGGTTGCTGTGAGCTGTGATGCCCAGGCATTCTACTGAGGGTGACAAAGTAAGACTCTGTCTCTAAAAAAGAAAGAAAAAAAGAAAAAAGTTGATGGAACACTTTACTGTTTTGGTCTTGAATGAATATCATCTCCCTAATTTGATGTTTTTAAAAAGCTTCGATAAAACAGAACTATTTTTTGAAATAAAATATCAAATAAGACTTTAATAAAATAAGTTAAAATAAGATAATTATGATTAAAATTGGGACTGGCCTTCCTTAAAGCCTCTGATATATTTTCTTACAAACTTAGGACCCACTGGAAAACAATGAAACCAACACGCAAATTAGGTTTCCTTTACTACCAAATTAATTTATCAATATTTATAAAAAAGAAATTCATGTATCTAACATTATTAATTATGAAAATCCATTAAAGACCCTTTTTGATGAAAACTACATACGGAATTTCTTCTCCTAAGTTCATACTTCTTTATGATGGAAAGTATATCTGGCTTACAGAGGATTCCTGTATATAGAAAACCATTTGACACAGCCTATATGTCTGACACGACAGTGGTACCCAACTGTGGAAGCATTCTGAAAACAACTGGTATTCTCTTTTAAAGCATAGATGGCACTTTCCTCCCAAGATTCATCAAATGATAATGTCCAGAGGTTATCTACCTCAAATCAAAATAAAATGAAATCCCAGAAACCATTCTGATGTACAGCTAAATTTTGGAACATTATTCCCATGAGAGGGGTCAGATGAATCTGAATTATCTGGATTGAGGACTGATGTCAGCTGCTTTCTAATTAAAATCCCCAAGAAGAGCTGTCAGGTCTTAATTAATCTTCTGCAACATAGTTTGTGACTTTTGGTGGGTTCCTGAACCCAATTTACCTTTAGTTTTTCTTATCTATAAATTATGGAAAAGAAAAATATCCCTTTCCTATGTGACTTTTATGAGAACGTTTTCTTTGAAATATAAAAGCTTGCTTCTAAGCAAGCATCATTATTCACCAGCCTAACATAATACTTATGCATGAACCGTCTGTGCCCTTGTCTAAAGTCAGCCCCTATGTGAGAATCCCTCCCTTTCTTGCCTACTCAAGGACACCATTCAGCTCTTCTCATCTTTATTCTGTACCCTGATTACCACCTACCATACTGGATTATTCTCATGAGCAAACTAATGTGCTGTGGGATCTCTGAACACATTGTCTTATTATCCTTTGTCAGCTGCCATCCCATTCTCTGCAATCCTTAGGAATGAAATTCCTTTAATACAGTTATTTCTATTTTTATCTCCTGATTCTCTCCTCCTGATACATTGTACCTAACACTCCATCAAACAGCTCTTCACATGGGTAAAACCTGTCCTGTAGATGGGCAAACAAGTCTTGTTACTTGCCCTAACAGAAGAACAGAATTCACTCTCCATGAAACATCTTCTTCTACTGGCTTCTGGCTTCTCCCTCACCACACAGACCACGCCCTAATACTCTATACCCTTCCTCACATCTCAATCTTTAAACGCCAGAGTTCTTCAAAGTTCAGTCCATGGCCGCTTCTCTTCTCTGTCTACATGTGTTTATAAGGTGATCTCTTCCAGTCTCATGGCATTGTGCAGATGACCTCCAAATTTAAATGCCCAACTTGGACCTGTCACTTGAATTCCAGACACATTTATCCCTCTAATTTCTGTTTGCATTTGAGGTCATATCCTTATCTCTCATCCTAAACAAAGTTCTTGATATTCCTCCCCAAATCAAAATTCAAAGTGTTTTCACTGTTCCATAGATCACTTTCTGAACTTACCCATTTGGACTCATTTCGTATTCTCCTTTGGCCACTCTGCTCCAGCCACACTGTCCTCTCTGCTATTCCTTGAACACACTAAGCATGCTTCTGCTTCAGGGCTATTACTAATGCTGTTTCCTCTGCCCCCAAAGAAATTCAAGTATCCATTCACTTGGTTCCATTTCTGCTCAAATGTTACCTTTATAATAAAGTCATCCCTGACCACCTTATCTAAACTTGCGCTCCACTAATTAACAATCCCTCTACCCCTTGCCCTGCGTAACTTTCCTTTGGAGCACTTTCAATCAGCTCCAAGTAACCAGATATACCTACCTGTTTTGTTTATTGATGTTCTCCAGCACCTAGACAAATGTGTAGCATGGTCGATAAACACTTACTGAATGAATAAATATTGTGGATGAAATATATTGTTCAAATTAGATGATTAAGTTGAATTGATTTAAATTTACATTATCTCTCCATGCTGCTAATTTTTAATCTGATGGTAAAGCTTAGTACTTGACCCTGATACTCTGATTCAGTATGGCAATTAGTGATAGGAGTGGCTTGAAAACAAAAATCCTGAAATTTCCTTTGTCTTGATTTTTTTAAGTAAATAAGTAATATGAAATTTTAAATATTAAGGAAAGTGCTATAGTCTTAACGTGTTCCCCCAATTTTTTATGTGGAAACTTAATGGCTGATGTGCCAGTAGTGAGAGGTGGGCCCTTGAGGAGGTAATTAAGTCAGAAGAGCAGAGTCCACATGGATAGAATTAGTGCCCTTATAAAAGGGCTCAGGAGAGGTGGCTCCCTGTCCTTTGCTCTTCTGCCGTGTGAGAACCGAGTATTCATCTCCCTTTTGCCCTTCTATTCCTTCTGCCAGGTAAATACACAGCATTTAAAGTGCCATCTTGGAAGCAGAAACAGGTTCCTCGCCAGATATCAAACCTACTTGGGGCCCTAATCTAGGCCTTCTAACTTCTAGAACTATGGGGAAATAAATTTCTATTATTCATGAATTGTCAAGTCTATAATATTTTTGTTATAACATTATAAACAGATGAAGACAGAAAGTATGAATTTTTGTTCTATAAGAGGATCGAGAAAAAGCACTGAAAATAATGCTTCTATAATAAACTAACTATATATTTTAAAATTTTTCCCCCTCTAGTCAATTACTAATTCCCCTCCACTTTTGGAAGTGATATGAGAGAACATTTTCTTTTGAAATAATTGATGAAATGTTTTAAAAGAAAAATGGAAAAGACAAGACATGATTTTGACAATTATGAGCTTGTGATCTCACAAAGTAGAGTATAACTTAAGTACATAAATTATAATTTGATTGTATGTTTCTTGACTAATCTTCCCATAGGGAGGTTATGCAGCTAAACCTTTGCCTTTTGAATTGTCACAGTGTCCCTTCTTCCTGCAATGTGTGTAGTATCATAATAACATGATGATGATGTTAGGCAGTGAACTAGACGTGAGTAGGGCAGCTGATAGATATGGTTAGGCTAGTCTGGATTGGTTTGGGTCAGGCTGACCAGGGCTAATACAGGAATGATGTGGATTACACCCTTGTAGGTTGGTTGTTATCAAGTTCTTGAAGATGGGTTGTTTTCAAGACCCTGCAGATGGGTTATTTTGAGTCAACTGAGACCCTGGGAGTCTTCTAAGAAGCAGTCAGATACTCCTCAAGTTGTACGTAAACCCCCAAACCATGCTTTCTGTGAGGCTTACAGTGACTAGGACTGGGCTCAGGTTGCTGTGAAAGTTGTTAATGAAATTTCTTTTTCTTGCTAAAATTGTACTTGCTCTTTTCAATTATTTTGGTGACTACCTCAAGCCACTGTGGCTTTAACAGTGTCACTCTGCCATCTACAGTAAGTAATCAAAAGAAATCAGGATGTGAATTATGATAACACTGTTGTCAAAGTATGGACTTTCTTATGAGTAATATATTACTATTTATATTCATTTTTGGATAGGCCAGACATGGTGGTGCATTGCTATAGTCCTAGCTATTTGGGAGGCTAAATGGGGAGGATCACTTGACCCCAGGGGTGCCAGTCCAGACTGTACAATATAACAAGACCCCTGTCTCTAAAACATCAGAACATAATAATTTGTGGTGAAAGTTAAATTCTCAGCATTAAAAATAAATTATGTATTTTACTCTATGAAAATAATCATTAATGTTTATTATCCTAAATATTAATGATTTTTATGAGATCAAACAATTAAAACTTAAATAACTTAGTTTTAAGGACTAAACTTTTTATTAATGTAGAAGAGTCAGGGCTGAGTGATTAAAAAAAGGTAATTATCTCCTGCAATATATCTTCTTTGTAAAAAATGGGAATACCTATCACATAGGATTATTAAAAGAATGTAATGAGGTAGCACTTGAAAAGAATTTTGTAAATTTATCATTATTAACATTCTATGAATGTTTGATAGAAGCAGAAAGAATGAATGAATAAAATAAAGACAACTAGTACTGGAACAACAGTAGTTCCTCCTCTTTGCCATTTAGAAAGTTTCTAAACAGTGTAAACTTGAAAGTGTCATTTTAATTATTACAACAATCAAGGCCATGGCAAACACCCACATTTATCTCATGACCCTTTACTTTCAAAAGCTGATACTATATTGCCTATTAACTGATTTTTAAATCCAAATAAAAATGATATATATAGTTTTTTTCAGTATAATATATATAGTTGTTTTAATATAAAACAACTATGGTTCATGGGATTGGATGTTAAGTAAATTAATAGAATAATGAGTTAACAGGATATCTGTTTTGAAAGACTAAAAACAAGACAGAAAAATATGCAGACTATCTGTTCACTTATAATCTCCTAATATAGCCATGTCTCAAATGGAAATTAAATTTCAAAAAATCTTATTTAGAAAAAGTGTTAAAAAATGTGAATAGGAAAAATTGCTAGCAGTGTTGAAACATCTTATGGTCTTAAGAATGCAGTTTCATGCCTAATATCAGTTAATATGACTTGAATGTGTCTCTCAAAGTTCACGTGTTGGAAGTATAATCCCCAATGCAACAGTGTTGGGAAGTGAGGCCTAATAAGAGGTGATTAGATCATAAAGACTGTGCCCTCATGAATGCTTTAATGTCATTATCACTGAAGTGGGTTAGTTATTTCCAGAGCAGGCTTATTATCAAGCTGAGTTTAGTCCCCTCTCACTCTCTTGCTCTTCTGCTTCCTGCCATGACCCAGCAAGAAGGTCCTCGTCATATGCAAACCCTTTGACCCTGGACTTCAACTGTAAAACGTAATTTTATTTCCTTTATAAATTACCCTGTTTTTGGTATTCTATTATAACAACACAAATGAATGAACACACAGGTGTCATCTTTCTGCATTCTTTTTGGATCTCAACCTGAAGTGATGCAGCAATAGCTGGATCCTAGCGAGTCAACTCTAGTTGGCTAATAGCAGGACAATGAGACATAAAACCACGCACCACGACCAAATAGGTAATCACGCTCATGAAGAAGCTAATTTCCTCAAAATGGTAATGAAAATAAAGCTTCTGTGAAATTAGATAACATACAAATATAGCAGAAATGAGAAAAATGTGGTTGGTAGGAAATTTAAATTAAATTCATTCCTTAAATATCCTAAAATGCAATGTAATTTTATTTCTGAAATGCCATTTTTTTTTAAGCACAGGAGTACATATTCTGCCAAAGGTGAAGCAGGCAAATGCCCTTTATCTAGGTTATTTGGGGTTGACTTTTTCAAACCAATGTATTCATACATGAGTTTTAAAATGTTATATCATAACTGCACATTAAATATGAAATATAGAATGCTGTGTATTAATAGTAAAATTTCAACTTAATTGATTTTTCTATACTAGTTTGAGAAACTCATTTTAAAATATAGGCTTTAAGGTATCTTAATCATTAAATTATCTTCCCTTCTCAAAAATACCCTAGCTTTTCTGCATAAATCTTTATTAAGCGTCCACAGCATTATGGTAAGCACAGTGGGGTACAAAAGTATTTAAGAGTTGCCTTTGTTACCAGGAGCTTTCCATTGGGTAAAAAAGCAAGCACACTATGAACGATATGGGTTAATAAATAAATTACGAATGGGTAAATAAAACTCAGCTCAACCAGCACATTAAGCTCAATTCAAGGATCCAAGGGTCATAGGATATATTTGTCACAGCGACTTTTCTAGAAGACTTCACTGGCCTGTTGGGGGAGATAGATTGATATATGGATCATTTCAGTGTAAGGCAGTAATTTACAAAACAGGTGAGCACAAGGCAATCAATCCTCCACTTATAGAATGTTTTCTGAGGATTTATGACAATATGCCTCTAATTCACTAGTATTTGTGACCATCTTGTAATGAAAGTATATGTATTAGCTGTACGAGCTCTGGCCTTGGTGAGAGAAGATACAATTTCTGTTTATTCCAAGCTTCCACTAAGTTCCATGATGTGGAGCAAGCTGCTACATTCTCTCTATCACTTCCCCACATGGAGGAAAAAATGTTTCAGTAGATTAACGTTCTTAACATGGAATCAACCGATGCTCATCCTCATCATCATACGCGCCCTTTTATAAGGTTATTCAATGAGGAGGTCTGTTGGTAGAATTCACAAAGTCAATGAATTTGAACGAGAAAACTTTTACAATCACTAACTTCTAATGGAAATTTAGTTTTTCATACCATTCCACTGATCAGAGAGGTATTAGAATTTGAGACCTGAGAAATCACAGTCACGGGTATTTTCGTATGATATTACTGATATTGCAGATACCTCAAAATAAGACTAAGAAAATATTATTTTACCCTGTTATATAGTATGGTAATAAGCAAGAACATATATTACTATGTTACAAATGACTTATGATATAGTAATGTACCATACTTTGCATTTTAAAATTCTATCTAAATATCTCGATAATTGCATTTCAACATTTTTTATAACCCCAAGTATGCATTGTATACATGTAAAAATGTTAATTTGAAACTTAGGTTCACCAGACTTTCAAAGGAATCCAAGAAAAGGGAAGTAAATGTTGACAATCCCTGTGCTATATTATCTCTAGGATCTTGTATGGAATACTATTTTAAGGATCTAATTAGAATTCAGGACACTTACAATTTTCTATTCTCACCATGCAGTAATTTCTAAGAGTGTTAAGGCAAAACTGAGAGTAGTGAAGACTGGGAAATATCATGAGCTTTTCAGGCCAGTTAGCAGCCTCCAGGGGTAAAAAGCATTTGAACATGAAAATTGAAAACAGCAGCCGGGTGTGGCGCTCACGCCTGTAACCCTAGCACTCTGAGAGGCAGAGGATCACCTGAGCTCAGGATGGAGACCAGTCTGAGCAAAAGCAGGACCCGATTCTACTAAAAATAGAAAAACTAGCCAGGCACAGTGGGGGGGGGGGGCACCTATAGTTCCCAGATACTCAGGAGGCTGAGGCAAAAGGATCCCATGAACCCAGGAGTTTGAGGTTGCTGTGAGCTATGACACCATGATACTACCCAGGGTGACAGAGTGAGCCCCTGTCTCAAACAAACAACGAAAATTAAAAACAGCAAGAAGGACCTAAGCAAGGCAGGTGAACTTCATGGGATTTTTTTTTTAGGTTCTTCCAAGGACTTCTGTTCCTAGTTTAGGTACTCACGTGTCTTTAATCCGTTTTGGTTTTCTGACTTTTTGGCCTGGGTTCACCAATGTTGCTATGACCACCTGCCCGATGTTACCTTCTGAATCACCTCTCGTTGACATTAGATCTCAAGCAGCTTTATAAGAAGTTTTAAAAAATAATAATTTAAGATTCTTAAAGTAGAGGAGAGTTGTATAGCAGATAAAGACTTTCGCCTTGAAGAAATGGTCGTATTTGGAGAAGGAGAGGATGCAGTGGAGGGCATCTCTGCTGAGCGGAGCAGACCTAAAGGACCATGAATGTGTTGGGGAGAGTGAAAACCGTGGCCTCTGCAGAGGAGATTCTGAATGAAACATCGTTGTTACTACTTTAGTCTGTGTTTTGCATTGGATTGTGCCTTTTGGTAAACTGTAATTTTTTTTTTAGAATCCAATATTTAGATTATTTATTCTTTTCTCGATGTTCTGAGCCTACTTTTAAGATGATTTTAATGGTTTTCCTTCAGATGAGCAGAAAGCATCATGCCATCAATGGTTTCTGTTCCACATACTTGCAGACTTTTGCTCATTTTCCCAGAATCAAAAGAATGGAAGATGAGATGGGAGGTCAAATTAGGTTACACAATGATACCTCTTGGGTAAACATTCTTCACTTTCCACACATCCTTTGTGAATTTGTTATGGTCTTGTGGAGTCTACCTGGGCTTACTCTTCCCTTTTCTTCAATAATATTCATTATTTACTCACCTAATAGTGTAGATAAACAATTTGGTTGGGCCTCATAGGGAGCCTATTGGCTTTTTAGAGAATAAATTCTTTTGAGGTTTTCTGACAAAAGTAAATCAACAAGCGTGGCTCTGTAAGACCCTATCAGCTTAAGTAATAGTACCAGGGACTCATTTAATTTTCTAAAATTTAACTAATATGGGCCAAAAATGATGTTATTTCTGTAAAGCAAAATTTGCAATATAGTGGTAACCTATTGGTCAGAAAATATACCCGTCTAAAGTTACGAAGCCATGTGATTAAAAGTTGGAATGAGTCACCGAAAGCTTTGATCTTATAACTTCAAGCCTTTATAATACACTTCTACCTTACAACATGATTTCAGAGCAATAGAAAGGGACTCCAGGTTTTCTTTCTACAAGTCAAAAATTTATAAAATAGGTTGTAAAATAGTTATAGCCAGAGATTTCCCTGACTCAACAGCACTGCATTGATTTACAGAGCACCCACAAATAGGTCTCAGAAGTTGCTCATGTTTGTTTACCAAGGAAAACTTTTTAAGAGATCTCTAGCTTGGCTTTTAAGAATACAAATACAAACATACGTTAGAATCAAAGGGGCATAAAAGGAAATTGGCCATTATTCTATGATTTGTCTAGTCTTTTCAGCCTACTACCTAAAGCTGCCAAAATGAATCTGGTTTAGTGAAGCCTCTGAACTCAGGGGGTATGAAAGGGAAAGAAATAACAAGGAAAGAATGGAAAGGAAATGGTTTGTGTCTGAAATAATGATGAGATGTACAGCTGCTACTCACTGGTGTACATAAACAAAATGTAGCTAGAAGGAATTGTGTCCTATGTACCTTATTCACTTTTATGTACAATGAGAAACATCTGAAGTGATAGTCAAAGGGTGATCCCAGAGACATATGTGTTCCAACATAAACATTTACACTTTACTAAGTATTAGAGTTATTTAGTTTAGATTCTTAAAGTATATAAGTCATTTCAATCTTAACTGGTAGTTCTTTGTCTACTGATTGGTGGTTTCCTACATTGACGTTTTCAAAGGTAAAATTAATAAAAATTTAAATCTCTGCTCTTTTCAAAGGTTGTGACAGGTCTTCTATTTTATTATGCTAAGTTAGAATAAAAGTCTTTTTTTTTTCATGTGAAGATAAATACTGTGAACATGTTTTACATGGCACAACCTAGCCTGCTTATGACTCTAAAGTGCTTCAGATTCTCTTGAAGGTATTTTAGTTTTTCCACTTAAATATATAAAATTTGCTATTCACAGATTACACACATATATCCAATTTTTAAAAATTATTTTAGGAAACCTACTTGATTACAAGTTTACTTGCTGGCAGTCTCTTCTGTACAGAACTGAATTTGGCAAAATGAATTGGCAGCATGTTTTGTAGACTGGATTTAATTAGAACATATTATTTAAGAAAATAGTATATTGTGATATCATTAAGGACCATTTGAAACAACAAAGTGATCATCCAGGTATCAGTGCAAGTGTTTTCACCTTCATAGGGTTTACCCCTGTCCTGGTCAAAGATTTAATCCTTGCTCATGTGACATATTCCCTCCCATTGTTATATCTCCTTATATTTTGTGGACTGGTGCTAATCAGTAGTCTATTAGAAAGGTGGGGGGACACAGAAAGTAGGCGAGTGTCAACTGTGTTTACAGTCGCTGCCCATCACTCCCAACTCCACCAGAGTCCTACCTCCTGTCAGATCCACTGCTGCCTTAGATTTTCATAGGAGTGTGAACCCTGCTATAACCTGCCCATGCGAGGGATCCGGTGTGGGCACTCCTTATGAGAATCTAATGCCTGATGATCTGGACTGCACAGAGACTGTAATAAATTAGTTCTTACAGACTCACATCAAAACCATCCCTTCTCCCACCACAAAACCCATCTCCGGGGGCAAAAAGGCCAAGGACCACTGCTCTACACCACCTCTGCCCTATAGCATCTCTAATACGTAAAATTATCGCTGTCGTTGATAATTTTGATGCCATCTCTATGAGACCAGGAATCTTCTTGCCATATTTCCTTATATAGCAACAGCAACAAATTATTTATTTATTTATTTTCTCCTGAATAGAATGGAGACTAAATAAACCTCTGAGTACATGAATAAAGGAAATCAGAAAACCTGTCCTAAATTAAGGCCTAAGGCCAAAGGTACCATACAGAAGTAAAAACTGAAGTCCTTAGATTCCCAATGACAAGAAACTATGTATACCTCAAGGATAATTCTCAGAAAATTCCTTCTTTGAAAGGAAAAAAAATCTATTTATTTTTTAATGTTATCCCATTGGATGAATATATTATAATTTATGGACTTATTTTCTCAATGATGGCCATTTGGCATGTTCCCTCTGTGGGATTACTACACAGAAAATAGCTGTGAGCAGACATTTGCAAACCATTTTTATAAAAATTTCACGGACATTTTGTTTTTAAGGGTAGATACTGAGGAGCTGAAAGCTAGATTACAAGGTTGGTATTTCTTTAACTTTATAAGAAACCGCCATATGCTTTATTTAAAGTAATTGGACCATTTCACACTCCCTGCAGAGTACAAAAGTTCCAGTTGTTCTGCATGCTCACTACCACTTGGCTTCTGTATTTTAACCATTTATGTGGGTGCAAACTCTTATCTCCTTATGAAATGACATCTGACTGACGAATAATGATGTTGAACACCTTCTTATGCATTTATTGGTCATTTCTTTTGCACATGTTTGGAAAGTATCTAGTCAAATCTGTTTCCTAGGGAGTTGTTTGCTTTTTTATTTTTGATTTATATAAGTTTTTTATGTATTCTGAGTCCAAAGCCTTTGTCAGATATAGGTACTGGGAATAGAATATTTTTTCCCAATATGTAGGTTGTTTGTTCAGTTTTCTATTATGTCTTTTTAAGGACGGATACAGTTAATTTTGATGTATTTAAATTGAACATTTTTTTTCTATTAAGGATGGTGCTTTTTTGGTCCTATGTAATTTTTATATATATACAGTTTTTGGTCCTATATAATTTATATATATATACAGTATATACAGTTGTGAAGATACTTTGCTATGTTTTTTATAGAAACATTATGACTTCAGCTTTGATTTATTTAATCCTATTATCCATCTCAAATTAAATGTTTTCTATCAAGTGAGATAGAGTTTTAAGTTCATTTTATTGCACATGGATATTCAATTGTGACAGCCACATTTGTTGAAAGGCTTTTTCCTCACTGAATTACATTGGCTCCTTTGTCAAAACTCATTTGATTGTGTATGTGTGATTTTTATGTTGAGGCTGTCTCTTTGCCCTGTTCTGCTCTTAAGGGGAAACCATATACTATTTCAACATTAAGTATGTGTTATCTAGAGAATTTTTTCACAATTTTTTAATAAAATACAAGAAGATTCTGTCTATGTCTAATTTGCTAAAAGCTCATTGTAGTGACTGGTGCTGAATTTTGTCAAATGACTCTTCTACATTTATTTTTCGACCGTGTGTTTTTCCCCCTTTATTTTATACTATGATTTATATGTAGATTGATTTTTGAATAAGGCAACCTTTCTATCTAAATGTACAATACACTTGAATTAACTGGACTCAGTTTGCAAAGAGTTTTTTTGTGAAGAATTTTTTGTCTATATTTACTAGGGATATTGCTTTTGTCATTCTTGTTGTTTGTTTCTGTAATGGATTCTCTGCTTTTAGAATTAACATCATTGTGGCGCATAAGATGAATCAAGAAATATTTCTTCTTCCTCCTTCCTTTTCTAAAGTACTTTGAATAAAATAGATGTTACAACCTCCTTTGTCTTTGATAAAATTTATGGGTTCTGTCAACTGGGACCAGAATTATTTTTGTAAATAACTCTTGTTGTCACATAAATGGCAAATACGCTTTCCATAGCATTTTTTCCCCAAGGAACTATTTGTCAAGGTTACTGAAGCTAATATGTGTGCTTACAGATTCAGTAAAAAATTGCCCAATGTTGTGCTGTAAAAGTGCCCTCTTGAACTTGTCTTCCCAAGGACTTCAGGCATCTATTTTACTACTCAGAGAACCAGGAGCCAGGGCCAGTGGAAGGACCCTGCTTCAGAAAGATCTCAAGGGATTTCCCAAGGCACACTTCAAAGTTGTGAGCACTTCCTGGACTAACCAATCTCTTTTCATCTAGATTTCTTTAGGTCACACATGCTCTTAAAGGTTGGACATTTTGCCGAAAGAGAAATAAAAGTGAAGAAATGCCTGATAACTGAAGTGTCCTCAGTCACATGTGGCAGCTGACTTACACTAATCACATCACCAATGAAGTATGGAGAATACTTGGAGATCTAAAAGTAGACCTGTCTTTTGATCCTGTAATTCCTCTACTATGTGTATATCCGAAAGACCAAAAATCACTTTATAACAAACATATTTTCACTAGATTGTTCATTGCAGCTCAGTTCAGAATAGCCGTGTCACGGAAGAAGCCCAAGTGCCCATCGACCCATGAATGGATTAATAAATTATAGTATATGTATACCATGGAATATTATGCAGCCTTAAAAAGATGGAGACTTTACTTTTTTAATGTTTGCATGGATGGAACTGGAGCATATCCTACTTAGTATAGTATCTCAAAAATGGAATAAAAAATATCCAATGAACTCAGTACTACTATGAAAGCAATTTACAATCAACTTGCATATGAAGAATAGATCACAACTATGGCCCAGGAGGAAGGAAGGAGGATGGGGGTGGGAGGGGAGAGGGAGGTCATATTGAGGGAGGGTGAATGGTAGGATCACACCTATGGTGCATATTGCAAGGGTACGTGTCAGATCTTGTTAGTATAGAGTATAAATATCTTAACACATGAATTAAGTAAATGTGATAAGGTATACATTAACTAGGGTGATGTAAGTGTTCTTAATTCTATATGAAATCAGCACATTGTATCCCATAAATGCATTAATGTATACATGATGTATGTGTTTATGATTTTTTAAAAAAGTCAAAAAAAAGAACAATATTTATTAAAAATCGAATTTCCTTAATAAGGAATTTTTCTATTTCTATGTAGTGTGGGATATATTGCTATAATGTTGTCTCTAATACCTTTTTTACTTTTAATGTCCATGGAATCTGTGTTTCATTCTTATAGCAATTTGTGCTTTATTATTTATTAATTTTTCAAAGGGTATGACAATTATACTAATGTATAATATTTAAAAGAATTTTTTACTTTTAGAATCATTGTATCTTTTTATGTTCTCTTTATTATTGATTTCTACATTTATATTTATTTTTTTCTTCATTCTATTCATTTTGAACTAAATGTGCTTTTTCCTCTGGCTTCTTAAGGTAGAAATTTAAAAAATTTATTCATTTTTAAATAAATAATAAAATTTTTATTTAAAAGATCTCTTCTAATATTGTAATTCTATGAACACTACTTTAAATTCATCCAATAAATATTCATATGGTATGCTTTAATCTTCATTCAGTATATGACAATGTCTACTTTTCCTTGTAATATTTATAGTTGATAACAAATGTGTTTATTGTCAAATATTGAATCTTTTATAGATAATAAATTTCTAATTTTCATGGGGCTATTAGAAAACATATTCTGCCTAATTACAAGCCTTTGAAACTTTCTGAGACTCCTTTTATGGCCCAGTTTGTTCAAGTTGGTGAATGTTTGGTGGACACTTGTGTATTCTGCAGTTGTTAGCTGCAGAATTCTATTAATGTTTTTTAGGTAAAGTCATTAGAGATTATGGTTCAAGTCTTCAATATATGTGCTGATTTTGTCCAATTAATCAACTAATAGGTGTGTCATAATCTGCCACTAGGATTGTGAATTTATCTGTTCCTCTTTTTATTTAATTTTTCCAATATGTAGTTTTACGTACTGTTATTAGACACAATTATATTTAGGATTGCTATGTCTCCTGAGAAAATTGACCTTTTCATTTTCACAAAATGCCTCTTTCCATCTCCAGCATTATTTCTTGTCTTGAAGTCTGCTTCACCTGACATAAATATAGCCTCATTCACTTACCTATTCTTACCATTTTTACAGTAAATATTTTTTCCCATCTTTGTATTGAATCCAGATTATCTTTATGTTTAAAGAGCTTTTGTTGTAAACAGCATTATTGTGGCTTTTTTGTTTAATTGACATTCTTGGCATTTGTATTTAATGTAATTATTGATAGGATTAAAGTTAAGCACTACATCTTACTATTGTTTTCTATTTTTCTTTACGTTTTTGGTTTTTCTTTCTCATTCCTTGCCTTCTCTGGGGTTAATCAAGGTGAGGGGTTGGTTTTTTGTTTTTTGAATTTTTAATTTATTTTTATCTCATGCATTGACTATTTAAAACATATATCTGTGTTATCATATTGTTGCTTTTAAGATAACAATGTGATTCTTTAACTTATCATACTCTAATTTGAAATAATATCACATTACTTCATAATTTCAGAAATGTCTAACTATAATATTCTATTTACTATTGTGTGGTTCACTTTTATATAACTTCACAAAATTGTTGTTATTTTTATTTTACACTTCTTGAAATAGTATACCTTTAAATAGCCTTTAATGACATAAAACAAAATTATTTATTTTATTCAATAAATAATTATAATTATTATATATGATATTATATAAATATTAATTATTATATTATATATTATTATATTATATGTAGTGATTTATTATATATAAATATTATATATTATAATTTTATTCAAAATTATTTATTTCCACATATATTTACCTCTTTTCTTATTATTCATTCTTCTGAAAGGATTCTCTTTACCATGCATTCTAATGAATGTTTCCTAGAAGTAAAATCTTTCAGCTTTTGTCATCTTAAACAGTACTTTATTTTGTCTTAATTTTGAGAAATATTTTTGTTGGCTATATACTTCCAAACTGAATTGTTTTTACCTTCATCACTCTGAAAGTATTATTTCATTTTCTTCTTGTTTTCACTAATGAAAATTTTATTTTAGTTCTTCTTATTATTCTTCCTTCTCCTCCCCCTCCTCTTCCTCTTTTTTTCCCCTCTATTGATAATGATGATGACAGGATATCTAAAGTGCCCCTTTTTTCCTAGATGCTCTTAAATTTTACCCTTTATTTTTGAATTTCAGAAGTTTTACTGTATTTTATCTATGAGGTCTTCTTTGTATTTGTCTTTCATTGTGTCACCTGAGTTTCTTGGATATGTGGATTACTATTTCTTCTACATCATTCTTTCTCCCCTCTCCTTCTATGATGCTCATTCTACATATATCAAATTATTCTATGTCTTTGTACTGATGTCTCTGTGTATGTGTGTGTATGCGTTTTTGTATTGACCTATTCTCAAAGTTTAGTGATTTTTACTTTCTTCTATATCCAGTCGGAAGTTTGGTTCATCAGTGAATTCTTCATTTCTGTATTTTTCTTTTCAATTCTAACATTTCCATTGATGTCTTTTTATTATTCTTTTTTCTGTTGAAATTACGCATCTGTTCATTCATTAGTTTATCTTTAGCACAGATGCTTTAACATTTATCAGAATTATATGCTTTTTCTTCTAATTCCAACATATGTTCCATCTATGGGTCACATTATATTGACTATTTTTATGTTTAATTATGAGTCACATTTTCCTACTTCATTGTATTTCTCTAAAGACATATATTTGCCAAACTTCATCTTTCCATCTTAAAATAATAGATAGAAACTAATGTGAATGAGATTATGCCCACTACCTCCAGCCCCAGAAAAGAGCATACTTCTTGCTGTTCTAAGGTTCTAATCAAGAGATTGAGTTATTTTCATCTGTGGTTGAACTCAGTTTGGGATTTATTATGCCATTAGTTGATTTAGTTGACCACTGTTTAAATATTTGAAAAGGATTGTATTAGGACTTTTCCTTTGTCAGGTTTTGGATATAAGGTTTTGAGTTATAAAAATTACTGATATTTTGAGAGTTCTTTGTATTGTAAAACCTAATGATCAGTTTTTTAAAAGATCTCTCCCTCTCTTTCCCTTGCTCTTGCTGACCTCCCCCAGCTACATCACAGCCAACAGCTTTTTGACTTCCTGAGGAATTCTTTCTGCTTTTCAGCCCTCCCCTAATCTTTCTCTTTCTCAGAAAATATAGCCTTCAGTCATCTCTGCAATACTCTCTGTGAGTATTTGATGGCTATTAGGGCTATCTCTGTCTTTCTTTCCTGCTCCCTGCAATCAGCAGGATTAGACTTTGTACATGGTGAAAGACCTATGTGTTTTGAGGTGTTTTGCAATTTTCCCATCCTTACAACTTTCAGTATTTTTCTCCGTACTACTCTGCATTTGGGAAAGGCCAAGAATAAAATGCTGGTGTATGAAAGTACACTTCTTTTGTTACTGGAGATGGCTGGGATTCTAAGCCATCATGTCAGTCATAATATTATCATTCCTGTTTATTAGAGGCACCTCAGAACTAGAGAGATCTGTCTAATATTGTTGCAAATTATTGCTCTAGAGTGAGGGCTGGAAGTTAACACTTATTTACAGAAAGTGAAAATAAATAGGGATACCTGAAGATAGAGTTTAAGAATATAATTTTACAAATTTGCCTCAAACCTACGCATGATATGTACTTACAATTAGGCACAAAATGTTTGAGAATTGCCCTTCTAAGAAAAACATCAATAGCATTTAAAATATTTTGGTTATTGCCCAGGAATAGAAAAAGCTAGAACCAAGAATAAGTATTATATAAATACTTATTTTTCTAAAACTTAAAGGTCAGTGTATTAAGACTTTAGAGTGTGTGGATTGCCGTGGAAACCCAAGCAGAGTAAGAATTTTCTATGGGCTATGTGATGATATCAAAAGACATATGCAAAATTAGAGGAGAATTGAAAGACAATGCTTCAGATACAGGCTGAATACAAAAATCAACAAGTATTTTCATAAGTCATTTTTCTGAAAGCACAAGAGAGAGATAGGATTTCTCATGAATAGTGAGATAAAAACCAGGAATTCTAAATAAGGCAGCATATTTAGAGGAGAGGATATGGGCACAAACAAACATGAACAAATACTGCACCTGGAGATGCAGCAGGTTTTTTGCTTTGTTTTGTTTTGTTGTAGATTATCTACAGCTATATCACTGAAAAGAGTGTTAATAAAATTTGCCAAGTCCCTGTGGTCTGGGAATGCGCCATGATCTTTCTATCTTTATGAAAGTTAGCCACCTCATGGGGCATTAGGAAAATTTACTCTATAAACAATATGCAGATGGAAAACTATAAAAACTTACCAAGATATTCTTTTTCTACTTCATAAAGTCTCTAAAACACGGGATGGGATGACAAAGCTCTGTAGTTTGGAAAGGTCCAGAACTCAGTCCTCAAGTCTTTTCTACCCACACTGATCCTCCTTGTGGTGTCATCTAAACCTATACCTTCGATGTTCTCTATATGCTAATTGTGCAAGACATAACATTTATGTAAATGTTCAGACCTTCAGTTCAGACCTCTCTCTCAAATTCCAAGATCATTTATCCAATGTCTCCCCAACAGCTCTTCTGGAACATTTAAATAAAAACCTATCTAAAACCGAACTTGTGATCCAGCAAAAAACACACTCCTTGCACAGCCATCTTTATATGAAGGAAAAACTACTTGGTTTTTGAACTCATTAAGTTAGGCCCAAAACATTAACTTGTCCTTGATAATGTTTGCTTTTTTTCCCTCTCAAATCTCACGTTGTAATTTTTTTTCTAAATCCTTTGGATTTCAGTTTTAACTTATGTTCAGAATCCATCTGTTCCTTGCCCTTCATATTGCTAATAACTAAGGGTCCTATGATCTCTTGCCTGGATCTTAACTATAGTCTCCAAAATATTTTCTAACTTTTTACTCTTGACCTTATCTATCTATCATAAATACAGAAAACCAAATGACCTTTATCGGATCATGTCATATCATGTCACTACTCATTCAGAGCTCTGCCTTTGACAAAGCCATTAAATGGCCAAGGCCCTACTGATCTGGCCTCCTCTTTGAACTTAACCTCAACCATGCCAAGTTTTCTGTGGATTTATACACCTTCAAATCCCTATATCCCCCAAACACTTCATTTAATTCTTAAACTTACTCCTCTTAATCAATCTTCCTTTCCCCTTACTTTATTTTCTTTTTTGTTAATAGCACCACCTTTGAATGCACTGAATAATTTACTTTCCTATTATATTTAATATTATTATCTGCCCTCATTTCAAAATATGAGCTCTACAGTGAAGTTCTCTTTGCCTGTTTTGTTCATTACCATCTTCCCAGTATATAAAACTGTCCCTGGCACATAGAAGGAACAAAATAAATGTTTGCTGAATTTATATTGCATGGCCTCAGGTCTCTAAAGAGGTGACATTCCAGGAATGATTAAATATATACCTATAAGCCTCACCCTTTGTGAATCAAACTTAGGCTTTTGAAAAACATCTTAAATCAGCATACAGATACTAAGGAGAATATATAGTAAGAAGAAATTAGTACAAATGCAAAAGTAAAGTTAAAAAAGTGTGATGATAGATAATAAATTTATTTTACCCTTATTCATGTCAGAATTCCACTATCAGTATGTAAAGTCATTTCATGGTCTGGCAAATTGCCTTAACTTAAATCAAACATATTGCTTCAAGTAGTTCTCGAAATTGATAACTACAGAAATACATAACTGTAAAACTGCCATTCTTTGACCAAGATTTATAGCAATGTCATTTGCTCGAATAGACTTCCAACTCCATCTGTAACAGATGCACTGTTTATTTTAGGTCTGACTGATGGTCACCTGCACTCCCCTATATTTAGATGTACAGCATCAATTGCTTTTTATATGTCAATCATTTCCACTTACATTGGTAAAGTCTCTGTCTCAGCGAAACTTATTTCATCTTGAATGTTTACAAAATACAAAGCCAAAAGAACTTAATTCTAAGTTTGATGGCACTTTATCACTTGAGCAAGTCATACAACTTCCTTAACAAAAATCAAATGTGCATTACATGCATGTTGCTATACCCTTCACAAACCCAGGAAAATCTATGAGGCTAGATGCGGTATCAGTATTGTTTCAAATGCAAGGTTCCAGGCAGCCTCTACCAGTCACTGCCACCCAGAATAAAACTCAACACTTATTGAAAAACAGCTATCGGTATTACTAAAAAACAAAATCCATTTTTAACCACCTACCATGTGTTGGGGGTAATTCTAGTCTCTATTATTCGTTACCTTAACCATGGTATCACTGTTAAGCAAGCATTGTTTGCTACATTTTACAGAGAACAAAATTGAATGTTAAGAGATTATTAATTTTCCCAAGGTCATGAAGCTGGTAAAAGATAGATCTAGGCCTTGACCTCAGTCAGGTTTCTTTGCTTCTGAGCCTTGACTCATTTTATACAACTTCCTAGGACTTTGGTGAATGATAGAAAAAAACAGTTCATCACATTTTAAATATTTATTTTGAAAAGTCTAATAATCAAGATTTTTCTTCTCCCAACCAACTTATATAGTTGAATAAGCAATGAGAGTAGAATCAGTGGCTGTTTTCCATGCAAGTTATAAATAAAGAGACTTTAGAAAGTCTGGAAATAATGTTCTGTTTATCAGTGTTAGTTCACCCCCCAAGGTCATACTGAGTCTTAACTATGCTGTTGTTATTATTTGCTAATCTTTACAAAATGAAATTTAAAAAAACAGACCATTATACATAGAAGATTTAGAATATTACTGCTAGAAAGGAAGTCTAAGTAGACTATTGGAAATCCATTTGAGTCAAAATCAGTCCCTAAATAATAGACCATTATCCTTATGTACATGGGTCTTATCTTTAAGTACTTCAAGTATGAGGAAAGTCAAATAACTATGTTTTTCATAAGCATTTGTTTTGAGAAGTCAATGCTATTTCATGATAAAACTTTCTATATGTTCCGTTACATAATAATCCGTGAAATTGTTCATCTTTACCAATTAGTGTACCTTGCATTTACTGTAAGGTAAAAAAATCAGACCATTATACATAGAAGATTATCATGTTATCATTTAATATTATTTCTGAATCTCAATCAGTCATTATCATCAGATGCTGTAGGACTTCCCACCTTCATTTTAACTAGAAAAATTTCATTCATATTTGTTTTTATTGCATTTAGTCTTTTTACATATTGTCAAGTAGGTCATTTTTATCAAAACTAAACCAGTGCTATAGCATCCTGAAAACAACGTACTTAGATAACCTGTTGAATATTTTTTTTTTCACATTTACAGAATTTTCAGTTTCATGCAGACTCAGCCAGTAAGTTGTAACTCTGCATTTGGAAGACTTGTGTGCTTATTTAATCTTTACTATTTTGGGGTGCCATTTGTGTTCATTTCCCTAAGATCATTTGTTTATCATCATTATCTTTACTTGTCTGTTGTTCAGAAAAAGAGTGTAATGGATATATTGTCTCTAATAGGGGAATTTTCTCAGCTGTTTCAAAAGTCTTTGCCAGGATGAAAAGTAAAATTAACACCATTTTACTATTTGGGGGGCATGAAACAAATTAATGCTCAAAATGAATTGTGCTTACTTTGGGTTTTTCCATGTGTGTTTGTCATTACCCTGTTTTCTTGCTTCTCTCTTGAATAACTAGGAAATTTATTCCTATTTGAAACCATTAACTCTGTAGACCCCACCAGGCTTTGGCATTCTGGAACAAAGAAATAGTTTTTAAAGAGAACTCTTAGTGCTCTTATGCTTCTCATAAACTGCAGCAATTTCTTGTGCACTCAAAGAGAGGATCTTTTACCAAAGGATAACTTCTTTCCTTATCTAAATATTTGCATTTAATTACCTAGAGAAATGCTGTTATGTGCAAGGTACTGTGCTATGTTATGCAAGAGAGAAATAAAATACTAATATTTTTCCTGCCCTCAGGAAAATTCTAGTTTAGCACATAGGAGGTCAAGGACAGACATAAAGTACCTTGTAGATTCAGCAGATTGCAAGCAATCAGAAAAAAAAAAATCATGAATGGTGCTCAGATGATGTTTCATATAAGGGGCATGATTTCTTTCTGTATTTCAATAATCCTATTGAGCACTGAGGCATAGTACAGAGATGAATAAGGGCCTGGCACTGTCCTAGGCATCAACAAACAAAGGTAGGAATAGGTGGAGGTAAGGAATTACTTGTGAGAGTTTTTCAGGTGGTCTTGGGAAGACACGCCAGTCATCATAGACAGATTAGGGTTAGTATATGTCTTAAAAGAGAAAAGTGAAAGGTATTCATGGGCATCAAAGATTGGCCCAAATTAATAGCATTACCCCCAAATAGATAGGGGAATATTTATAGGGAAACTTAGGTAGATTGGGGCCATGTTGTGCTGAGAGGAGGTACATGAGGCGGGTAAGTTTACTATTCTATTGCTGACTGTGTTATATCCTTAGAAATTGCCATCAACTATCTGGATAAAAGATATATGAAATCTCAATAAAAAAAAATTCATAATAACTTTTATTTTCCTCTCCTAGAATTATATGCCTAATTGTCATTAAAATACATACTAAGTTACTTAATCCATTAAGGGGAGAAAGCTTCTTAGGCTATCCGAGATTTATTGATTAATTGATAGAGAAACATAAACAACTAGTAAACAAAAAAAATAATCTAATGAATCACTGTAAAATAGGTACTCATTTAGAGCTTCTATAACCTTGAAGGATAATGTGATGAGGGGAAGACGAAATTGCTCTGGAAAGCAGTAGACAAACTGAGGGGACAGGGAAGGCCTCCTTAAGGACGTTGGAGATCTGAAGCAGGAGCAGGAGTTAGCTGAATAGAATGGGTATGTGAGAATTGAGGAAGGATTAGACAGTGTTCTGGGCAAAGTCTCAGAGGGCAGAGAGAGAAACAGGTAATAGTGGGAACTGAGACCAGGGAGTGTGGCAAGAGGCTAGTTATGCAAATTGAAGCTGAAGATGTAGGATGGGAATGTTTACCAGTAAATTTCACTTGGAAGTGTAGATGCCCCATCATTGACAATATAACCAAGTTAGAAAACAACACAAGTTCTTAAAACTCAGACTCTACATACAGATTTAAAACTGTTCTTAAAACTCAGAATCTAGTATTGTGCTTTCAAAATACTAATAAATTATTGAAATGACTAAATAATTAAGAAGTCAGGAAACAATCTTTGCCCTGTTTTCAGCTTCTCTGAGATCTAATTTTCTGTAAACTGGAAGTATAGGAAGAGACCAGGTGTTCTTAACAAATGACGTTTACCTGACTCGCAGAAGAGTTTTGAGAAACATGCATTCCAGAACGCCACACATCTCAGTTTATCTAACTCAGAAGAAAGAGCTCAAGACCTGAATATCTGAAACTGTTTAAAGCTCTCTGGTTATTGTGATATATAATTCCACTGATAACCACCCAACTTGATGAAAACATTTAACTCTTTTCACTCTTCTAAACATTTATGACCCAAGATAACTTCAGATAGGCATAGGGTTAGTTGTATTTAATCCAAGTCCTTTTATACTCTTGTCTATAGCTGCCATGGCCTATAAAAATTAATGATTACAAACACAAGCCCCAGCTTTGTGACATCTAAAGTAAAATAGTTTCTCACAGTTAAGAGTTTTTTCAAAGTTACATTTTCTAAGACAGCAAGAAAAATGCATGCATTTCACAAAGTCTTTTAACTCTTTGAGTAATAGCCAAAAAGGAATTTTATAGTACTCTTAATTAACCAGACAACTTAGATGATCAGAACCCCTCTGTTCTCAGTATTTGAGTTACCTCGTGTATTTCTGTATTAGAATGTCCTTATGTTGAAGGAGCAAACATTATTTTATGCTACTTTGCTTTTTTCCCTCTTCTGTTTTACATTTTTCTTCAATAGCTTCACACCTACTTCCATATACTTGGCCAGCTAACTGGAAGTTTGTCTACATAAAAGCCAGAAATCAGATATAGAAGATTTTTGAATATGAAAGGTATGTATTATGTGTACATGCAAATATAACCCCTCACACGCACATGCATATACATTTTCCAATACAGTCTATTTTTCATTTAATAGTTTTCATGAGCATCCCCCCGGGCAAAGATGAACATATTCTAATTTTAATAGTTGAATAAAATACCGTAATTATTAATTACATACCTATGTTCTTATTAATGAAAGTGTTGATTTTAGATTTTTGCCAATATACACCATGGTGCAATAATAATTCCTATAGGTTGGTACTCATATCTTGATGACTTAAATACAGAAAAGAATTTAAAATGTAGGGGAGCACATAGTGAAGAGTATGTGTATTTGTAAAATAACCATATTTTCCTTTCCTCACCATACCGTTATCGACAATGTATGAAAGTGCTTGTATGCCCACCAATAGCCAATTTAATTTTTCTTTCAAAATTGGTTTAAATTGATAAAAAAAAAAGGTATCAGATGCATTTAATTTTATTTCCCTGAGTATTTATAAGGCTGAACTAATACATATTTATTGCTGTTGTACATTCACACTTTTTTGACTTGATCATTCGCAACTTTTGCTAATGCTTCTACTAAGAAGTCTTTTAAGTATGTCCAAGAATTTTCGTATACATAGAATATTTACCCTTTTACCTTTAAATGGAAAACATTTTTTCAGGTCTATATATTTACTTTTAATAACGTCCATTACATCTTTTGATATTTAAAATACAAATTATTGTTTGGTCAAATATAATTTTCTTTTACCTAGTGGATCTGGGTATCCTGTCTTTCTTAAAAGATTAACCCAAACCTAAGTTTTCTAGAAAAATTCTTTATATTTGTGTCATTACAAAAATTCCTTCAGGATGTAGTTTAGTGGGTAGGGCGCTGACCACATGCAGAGAGGCTGGCAGGTTCAAACCCAGCCCAGGCCAGCTAAAACAACAATGACAACTGCAACAACAAAAATAGCCAGGCATTGTGGGGGGTGCCTATAATCCCAGCTACTTGGAAGTTTGAGGCAAGAGAATTGCTTAAGCCCAAGAGCTTGAGGTTGCTGTGAGAATGTATATATCACACATTCTACCCAGGCCCATGGCTTGAGACTCTGTCTCAAAAAAAAAAAAAAAAAAAAAATCCTTCAATTATTTTGTTCTTACTGAAAATAAAAATTTACACTAATTAAAGTTCTATAATTATTTTCTGTCATTAATAACCAACCATATTTGCATCAACAGGTGTAATACCTTGACTCAAAATACAGAATTTACAGGCACGCCACCTGGTGTGTGATCTTTTAGAATCTATCATACTTAATTAATGCATAATTAGTAACAGATAATACAAAAATATTAAAAGCAAAATAATAATTCGAAAAGAAAACTAATAATAATGTGGCCTGATCTAGCCTTTATCATTTTAAAACTGGAATGTCACCTACCTTTGGGTCATTGTGAGAAATGAATAAAATTATTCTATATAAATTATTTACTCATCATATGTAAGTAAGTGTAAATGACTAAATATTTGGTGTTTCTCACAGATAATTACCCAAAGAAGACATATTTTCCATATTTCAAGCTCTTATTTAAATTTATATATTTTCCAAAAGCATTTTTTTCAGCTTATATCTTCTCCCAAGAAAATAACATTCTATTTCTTAAAAATATACTTTTTACATTTCTGGTATCTGTAAGATGTGTCCCTGTACAATAGTCTTTACTTGCAAAACTTTCATGGATATTTCAATATATTAATTTTTCAATAACAATAGCAATAATAATAAAAAAGCAAACAATCAAAACCATCTTCAGGCCAGATTTAATATATAGGCTTCACTTTTTCACCTTAAAATAAATTGAAGAAAATAGTCTCTCTATTATTTATAGATAAATCACCAGTCCATGCCTATGGTAATTAATTATGTTTCCATACTTGTATTATTTTGTGAGATTTCTGGATATATACTTTCTTAGCTCTTTTCAAAGTATTACCTTACTTTAAGTATTTTTGTACTATGTAGTACTAATTATGCATGTAATTTCTCTTTACTTACCACTTTTTAATTTTTGTTCATTTATTTTTTTTTGTTTTTTTGTACTTTTTTTCCTTTTTTTATTAAATCATAGCTGTGTACATTAATGCAATTATGGGGTACAATGTGTTGGTTTTATATACAATTTGAAATACTTTCATCAAACTGGTTAAAAAAGGCCTTATTGCATTTTCTTAGTTATCGTGTTAAGACATTTATATCCTACACTTAGTAGATTTAACATGTACCCTTGTAAAATGCACCATAGGTGTGGTCCCACCAATTACCCTCCCTCCACCAATCCTCCCTCTTCCCATCCCCTCCCTCCCCCCTCTTTCCCCTTCATCTTAGGCTATAATTGGGTTACAGCATTCATATGTAAGTGTGGGTGCTTATAAATTCGTTTTATAGTAGGGCTGAGTACATTGGATACTTTTCTTCCATTTTTGAGATACTTTGCTAAGAAAAATAAGTTCCAGCTCCATCCATGTAAACATAAAAGAGGTAAAGTTTCCATCTTTTTTAAGGCTGCATAATATTGTATGGTGTACATATACTACAACGTCTTAATCCATTCATGGGTCAATGGGCACTTGAGCTTCTTCCATGACTAGCAATTATGAATTGGGCTGCAACAAGCATTCTGGTGCAAATATCTTTGTTATAAAGTGATTTTTGGTTTTCTGGATATATACCCTAGTTAGAGGAATTGTAGGATCAAATGGCAGGTCTATTTCTAGATCCCTAAGTGATCTCCAAACATCTTTCCAAAAGGAAGGTATTAGTTTGCATTCCCCCCAGCAGTGCACAAGTATTTCCTTTTCTCCACATCCACACCAACATCTATGTTTTGGGATTTAGTGATGTGGGCTAATCTTACTCACTGGAGTTAGATATCTCAAAGTGTTTTTGATTTGCATTTCTCTGATGATTAAGGATGATGAGCATTTTTTCATGTGTCTGTCAGGAGTGTGCCTGTTTTCTTCAGAGAAGTTTCTATTCTAGTCCCTTGCCCACCCTGAGATGGGATCACTCTTTCTTTTCATGCTAATACATTTGAGTTCTCTGTGGATTCTGGTTATTAAACCTTTGTCAGAGACATAACCTGCAAATATCCTCTCTCGTTCTGAGGGCTGTCTGCCTGCTTTACTTACTGTGTTTTTGGCTGTACAGAAGCTTTTTAGTTTAATCAGATCCCAGAAGTGTATTTTTGGTGTTGCTTCAATTGCCTGCAGGGGTCCTCCTTATAAAATATTCTCCCAGGCTGATTTCTTCAAGGGTTTTCCCTGCACTTCCTTCTAGTATTTCGATAGTTTCATGTCTTAAGTTGAAATCTTTTTATCCAGTGAGAGTCTATCTTTGTTAATGGTGAAAGGTGTAGGTCCAGTCTTCTACAGGTCCCCAGCCAGTTCACCCAGCACCATTTGTTAAGTAGGGAGTCTTTTCCCCACTGAATGTTCTTGATTGACGTACGGAAGATCAAATGATGATAAGTAGCTGGGTTCATCTCTTGGTTCTCTAGTCTGTTCCATACATCTACCTCTCTGTTTTTGTGCCAGTACCATACTGTTTTGATAACTGAGATTTATAGTATAGTCTGAGGTCAGGTAGCATGATTCCTCCTGATTTGTTTTTGTTTCTGAGGAATGTATTGGCTAATCAAAGTTTTTTCTGATTCCATATAAAATGAAGTATTATTTTTTTTGAGGTCTTTGAAGTATGACAGTGGTGCTTTAATAGGGATTGCATTAAAATTACATATTGCTTTGGGTAGTATGGACATTTTAACAGTGTTGATTCTTCCCAGCCATGAGCATGGTATGTTTTTCCATTTATTGACATCTTCAGCTATTTCTTTTCTCAGAGTTTCATAGTTCGCTTTATAGAGATCTTTCACATCCTTTCTTAGGTAAACATCCAAATATTTCATCTTCTTTGACACTAATGTAAAAGGAAGAGAGTCCATGACTGTTTTTTCAGCTTGCCTATTATTGGTATACATAAAGGCTACAGATTTGTGAGTATTGATTTTGTAACCTGAGACACTGCTGTATTCCTTGATCACTTCTAAGAGTTTGGTAGTTGAATCCCTGGTGTTTTCCAGGCATACA
The DNA here is from genome assembly GCA_963574575.1 of Galagoides demidoff. Classification (NCBI taxonomy): domain Eukaryota; kingdom Metazoa; phylum Chordata; class Mammalia; order Primates; family Galagidae; genus Galagoides; species Galagoides demidoff. The sequence continues at coordinate 43,536 of CAUYQV010009991.1, forward strand.
ATCATATCATCTGCAAAGAGTGAAAGTTTGATCTCTCCTGATCCTATATGGATACCCTTGATCGCCTTTTCTTGCCTGATTGTGATGGCTAAGACTTTCATTACAATGTTAAAGAGCAATGGAGACAATAGGCAACCTTTCATGGTTCCTGATCTGAGTGGAAATGATTTCAATTTCAACTCCATTCAATATGATATTGGTTGTGGGTTTGCTGTAGATGGCCTCGATCAGTTTAAGAAATGTCCCTTCTATACCAATTTTCTTAAGTATTATGATCATGAATGGATGCTGGATATTATCAAAAGCTTTTTCTGCATAAATTGAGAGAATAATATGGTCTTTGTTTTTTATTTTGTCGATGTGATGTATTATATTTATAGATTTACATATATTGAACCATCCTTGAGACCCTGGGATAAAGCCCACTTAATCATGTTGTATAATTTGTTTGATGGGATGCTGGATTCTGTTTGCTAGGATCTTATTGAATATTTTTGCATCTATATTCATTAAAGATATTGGTCTATAATTTTCTTTTCTTGTTGGGTCTTTTCTTGGTTTGGGGATCAGGATGATATTTGCTTCATAGAATGTGTAGGGAAGTAGTCCTTCTTTTTCTATGCTTTGGAAAAGGGGGTTATGTAATATAGACACTAGTTCCTCGTTAAAGGTTTGGTAGAGCACAGTGCCTGTGGCTCAAAATGGTAGGGTGCCGGCCTCATATGCCAGAGGTTGTGGATTCAAACCTAGCCCCAGCCAAAAACTTCAAAAAAAAAAAAAAAGAATAAAGGTTTGGTAGAACTCTGATGTGAAGCCATCTGGTCCCAGAATCTTCTTTTTGCAGAGATTTCATATAGTTGATGCTACTTCAGTACTTGAAAACTGAGGCAAGAATTGGCATCCCTCAAAGACCTGAGAAATACAGTAGAATCTCTCAGTAATAGAATGGAGCCAGCAGGCAGAAGAAAGGATCTTGGACATTGAAGGTAAAGCTTCTGAACACTCCCAAATGCTCAAAGATGAAGAGTAATGGAGAGCATTTAATTTCTTAAATTGAATATTAATTCATTCAGTTATAGTTTTTTAATGATTAAAATATGTAACCTTTATATTTCTCCACTTCTTAAAGTTTACTTTACTTTTATTTTTAAAATACTAATTTACAGCTTATGTTTTTCCTTTTCTTTAACTTTTAACTAACTATCATTCATTTTTGATCTCTGGGTTATTTGGAAGAAGGACTTTTTTATTCTTTGATATACCTTTACTTGAATGTTTCTATTTATAATAGATATAGGCAAAGAATGTAGACTATAATATAGCTTTTTATCATATATTAAACTTTTCTGTACATACATATACACACATACTAATTTATGGATGAAAGACTTAAAATTGGTCATTTTTTGCTAAGATAAATAGCTTTACATTGAAGATATCTATTCTAATTCTGGATATTTGATAAACTAAATTTAGTTTTAGAACTTCCATGCTACAAGCATGTAGAAATAATGTATTTATCCATTTATAGCCATTTTAATACCTTTGAAACTTGCCAGTGGGAAATCCCCAATGACCCCAATCAGAACCAAACTGAACTGAACACTGGCACAGTTGATGCATAACTTCACTCTGGGAGCTAGAGAAGGAACCTGTCCTGGTAAGTAGGGAATTGAGACAGAAGGCAGGGCCATAGGATCCAGTGAAGTTCTAATTTATGGTAAATGGATAGAATAAAAACAAATTTGCATCATTGGGGGAAAAATTCAGAACTATAGTGCCCCTCCTAATCCATGGGGGATATGTTCCAAGATTCCAAGACCCCAGTGGATGCTTGAACCCATGAATAGCATCCACACAGGCTGTGTTTTCTTCTACACATATACACCTAAAGTTTAATAAAAGATGGAGACTTTACGTGTTTTATATTTACCTGGATAGAGTGGAAACACATTCTTCTTAGTAAAGTGTCACAAGAATAGAAAAGCAAATATCCAATGTACTCAGTACTAATATGAAACCAATATATAAAGTATACTCCCACATGCGAGAAAAACACAAGTATATTCTAGTGAGTGGGAGGTGAAAGGAGGGAAAAGGGAGGAGGGAGGGTGACTATTAAGTTCTTACCTAAGGTGCACAATGTAAAGGTATACAGCACATCCCCTGGGTGTAAAAAGCTCAACTACAACTTGAACTTTATTGTAGAAACAAAAATAATGTATCCTAAATATTTGCACCTTTATATCAATCTGAAATAAAAAAATTAGGTGCAGTAAATTATTAATAACTAATAATAAGATAGAACAATTATAACAAATTGTAAGAGAAGTTATTTGAATGTAGTCTCTCTCAAAATATCTTACTGTACTTTACTCATCCTTCTTTTTTGTGACAATGAGAGATACAATGCTTTTATGATGAGCTAAAGTGTGGTGAATTGAATAATATGGGCATGTGACATAGTGTTAGGTTATGTTGATCTTCTAATGATATACCAGAGAAAATCACCTGCTTTGGGTGATTCCTGATCATGGAGTCATGATGATGTCAGGAGTCAGGGACGATGATGTTCATGACTGACAGGCCAGTAGTACACACGACATGAATATGCTGGATAAAAAGGTGATTCATGTCCTGGGTGGAATGAAGTAGACTGACCATGTTTTCATCATGCTACCCAGAATGGCATGCAATTTAAAACTTATAAGGTGTTTATTTCTGAAAATAAATTCTACTTAATACTTTTGGACCATGGTTGATTATAGGTAACAGAAACTTCAGAAAACAGAGCCTCAGATTTTGTGGTTGTAGGAAGGAGGTTATTGCATTTCATTTCTTCCATATCTCAAAATAAAAGAATGAAAGCCTCCTATGAGAATTTGAAAACCAAACTCTGAATCCTGCATTGATACAGTGATTGCATTACTCTGGTTGAATGGTCAAGTTCTTTCCATCCCAAGATCATAATTTTAAAAATTGGTTCTGGGGTGGCAAAATTCTAAGGGTTCTGGAAAAAGCAAATACCATGCTATTCTCACTCAAGTCACAGGGGATTAAATAGGAATAAGAGGTCACTCAAAAGTTAATCTCATAATTTAAAAATTACAAAATCCTCCACCAAGAGCAATCCACCTGGAGTGAGAGAAAGCAGACACAATTAAAACAATTAAATTAAAATACCCCCTGCCAAACTTGATCTGATCCTTGAGCAAACAGAAAAGAACATTAAATAACCATGTTGAATTACTTAAGTTATTTAAAAAATACTTAACCCACAAATCAAGATACAGTTACCCTGAACCACTAGCAGGTGTCTCTCATGTCAACTGATACAAGGTTTGTTCTGAAAAATAGTGTGTGTGTGTGTGTGTGTATATATATATGCACACACTATTATATATACTATACATATATATGTTAGTTATATATACTATATATACTATATATACATATGGTATATATGTTATTATAGTATATATATGTTATGTTATATATAATTTTGTATGTGTGTATATATGTATATGTATATACTTGCCTATCCTAGGGGATTCAAATTAGGAAATTCATGGCTCTCTAATGAACCCAGCTGGCATATATACTATTATATATACTATACATATATATAGTATATATATGTCATTATAATAGTATATATATGTTATGTTATATATAATAGTATATATATACTATATAAACACATATATAAACACATACATATACACACACATAATCAATAAGTAAAAAAGAAAATAGGAAATTTTGATGTGAATAGGATAATAAATTACAAAAATTAAAAGTTCTAAAAATTTAACTTAAAGATTTTCCTTCTTTTAAAATAGAAGGAACCAATAACAGAGGCAATATCTGAAAGCATATTTTTGATTTTTTTTAAGAATTGCTAAAGACACCAATCTTCAGGATCAAAAAACAGAGTCAAAGAAGATAAATCAAACATAGATACATTATAGTAAAATTATTATAAGCACAGTGTTTTAAAAACCCAAAGATTTATAACAATTAAAGATAAGGGAATGTTTACTTACAAAAGAATAAATAGAGTGACACCTAATCTCTCAAAGCAATAATAAAAGCCTGTAGAGAAAGAAAGAAAAAGAAAAGGGAATGAAGGAAGGTGGGGGTGAGGGGGAGAAAGGGATAAAGAGAAAAGGGGAGGAAAGGGCTGGTCCGGGAAGAGAAGGGGCAAGAAAGAGAAAAGGAGACAAGAATAAAATAAAATAAAAAAAATCCTGAAGGAAATTGTCTCTTATCCTATAGTTCTGTCTCACGCAAGAAGATTCCTGGATTGTGGCGTGCATGGGAGCACCTTCCTAGAACTTCCTTTCCTGCCCTCCAAGTCATGTCCAAAGCTAACAGCAGTTTTGTTTGTTGGCTTTTGTTTTTAATTACTTAATTATCTATTTGTTGATTTCTTTATTTAGTGGGCCTGTGAACCTTTTTTATTTTCCATTTTCTTGGTTTTTTCCCTAGATATATTCAGGGAGAAGGCATTCCTATTCCAAACTCATGTACTAGGACTAGCACATTTCACATAAGCTGCTCACCTCCAGATCTACCGGTGTTAGCAAATCAAGTAGGTTTTTCAAAAGCCTGTGGTAACAAGCCAGCTAAAGGAGCTCTCTATGGACCAGTTCCTGGCCTCTGCCAGCTGGGTTCGTTAGAGAGCTGTGAATTTCCTAGTTTGTGTCCCATAGGAGAGGCAGGGATTTCCCAGGGCTGCTGCTCCTGTGTCTCCCACCCAGTACCCCTAAAGATAAAACCTCACAGTAGAAAAGTAGAAAGAAATGCTACTCTGTTGGCCTGCCTAGTCTGAAGAGATATTAACGTAGCCTTGGTTACATACCATTTGGAACACACCATCTGCCAGACTGAAATAATTAGCCCAGCTTGGATACTGAAATCTAAGCTCGGTAAATTTTGGATAATGTCAACAAAAGGGAGAGAAAAGAAGAAACAATCCAGGAAACATATGCTACCAATGCACTAGAAAGTTAAATGGTGGGGGACCAGGACCATATCCAACTTTATTCTGAAGAAAGAATGTATAATTTTTCTTGACCATTTTTTTTTTAATTTAGAAAAGGTATACTATGTTTTAATATTTTATGTCATGCCTCCTGGGGGAAATATTTTTGTTTTTTTAATCCTTTTATTGAGATAGAGTCTCACTCTGTCACCCTGGGTAGAGTGCCATGGCATCATTATAGCCCATAGCAACCTCAATCTTTTGGTTCAAGTGATTCTCTTGCCTCAGCCTCCCAAGTGGCTGGGACTATATCTGCATGCCATAATGCCCAGATAATTTTTCTATTTTCAGTAGAGGTAGAGTCTCATGTTAGCTCAGGCTGGTCTTGAATTCCTGAGCTCTAGCAATCCCCCGCCTGGGCCTCCTAGAGTGCTAGGATTACAGGCATGAGCCACCACACCTGGCTTAATTTCACTTGTTTCAATATCCTATCTTAGTAAATGAAAAATTAAAAGAATTTCATTGGCTATCACCAATGAAAATGTAACTAATAGAGATACAGATGGTCACCTGCTTATCCCTTGTCTTTGATTTCTTCAATTATTTAAAAATAAAATGAAATACAAAATGTGGTAAATAAATACATAGTAGTAGTCCCATTTGCACAGTGGTTAACTGGTCTCTTTGATACACACACTTTATCAACTACAATAGAAAAATGTATATAAGGAAACTATGCAAAATGGCTAACATGTTGGTATAGGAAGGCTTCTACTTTTAGTCCAAAACATGTCAAATCTTATATGTGGTTTTAGATTATTATCCGCAAATGTAATGTGAACAATGTAAAAATTCTTAGGCTATAATTAGGTTATAGCTTTCCTATGAAAGCTATAAATTAGTTTCATAATAGGGCTGTGTACATTGGATACTCTTTCTTCCATTCTTGAGATACTTTTCTAAGAACATTTGGGGAGGGGGGAGGAGTGCATAGGTGGAGGGAGGGTGGTTGGTAGGGTCATCTCTATGGTTTAGCTTACAAGGGTACAAGGGAATCTTTCTAAAAGTAGAGTATGAATGTCTTGACATAACAACTAAGAAGATGACATGAAGGCTACGTTGACCAGTTTGATGAGAGTATTTCAAACTGTATATGAAAACACCACACTGTACCCCATGATTGCATTAATGTACACAGCTATGATTTAATAAAAAAAAAAATTATGTGTGGGAGTTGTAAGGGGGAACGTTGTTAGAAAGGACATTTTGTCAGGCTAGATGCATAACTAATCCAGGAAACACTGTACAATTTTTACTAATTAATAATGCTGACGCTCCAAATGCCATTGGTTTGACCCACAGGTTTTGCTCTTGATTGTCAATAAATCTATATACAGGGGGAAAAAAGGTAAAAATTGCAACTTCTAGATTTTGGAATTCATTACCCATACAAATAGATACGTTTCTACAAGATAATGTTCTGTAATAAAACTCACGTGGGTTTTGAACTGAGACAGCCTTGGGCTCAAAACTTCATTGTTTGCCAAAGGATTGCACATTTGTATAACTTATAGGTCCCTGGCCCTAGCACCAGCCGTGTATGTTCTGATTTAGTTGGTCTACAGTAGCATATAGATGGTCCATGAAGGGGTGAGCATCTTGTTTGAAATGTGTCATTTTTTGAAAGTGACAGGAGAGGCTCAGCATTAGCATTTACATAGATGCAAATCAGGCTGTTTTTTCCGCACAGACTGTGAACCGAGAAACCCTGCCTTATTATGAGATCGTAGGCAAGGTGATATACAGTGACTTTTAGTACATTGTGAGAATCTAATTAAGAAGCCAAAGTGAAGAATGGGGTAGTATATCAACATGCTTCTTCTTTCTTCTCCCCTTCCTCTACTGAAATAAGCAGAAGGTTACTGAGCACCGCCCCTGTGCTTATACACATTCGAGTCCCCTCCAGCGTGACGCTGCTGCTTTCCTCTGTGCTATGCTGAGCACTCATCTTCTTCACAGCCGTTTCTTCTCTGCAAGAGCATTGTGCCCTCACAATGCTGTTTTCTGATATTTTTCCACAGTTTTTCCAAACTGGACTGCTGTACTGCTGTGATACCATCAGCCCTTACTGTCTTTGGTTCATATAGATGTGGTAAGAATACCCATCCCCAGTCTCACTGTCACTTGCACCCAGGAAGAGCCCCATCTATCCCCCCACCATCACCAAGTCTTCCATGACGATCAGGTTTTTAAAAGAGCAACTCAAATTTGAGGTATGTTGGGAGAAGAAGTCCAGTGTCTTCCTTTCTCTCTCTTTTCTCCCACAAGACCTAGACACAGACTACTTCACCACTGCTTTGCTCAAATAAAAAACAAAACAAAACAACAACAAATACTTTCCTTAAAAATCTCAGGTAAACAGATGTCTATGTGGTAATCGCACCATTTGCCCAAGTTCCACTTGTGATCTGCCAAACTACCCAGCTGAAATCATGGCTATTCTCCTTTATTTTTGACAGCTCACCTTAGAGGGTAATGAAACTCTCTTCAATTATCTAAGTAAAGATCCTAGTGGTAAAGGAAATTAAAGGATGACCAGAGGCTCAGTGTGACCATGTAATAACTGAAAGGGTTTCTTCCTTATTAAACTCTGTTCCATTACAATCACGGCTGAGCTTCACCACAGAATAAGCTCATCCTGACTGGGCATCAAGTGAGCACTAAAATTTCTGACACTGCTATAAGAATCATGTTAAGGGTGCCAGCAATGACCCCACAAAACTTTGTCCCCCAACATTAGAGCTACCTTAATTCTCCACTCAGGGCCTTCAGCTTTGGGTTACTGTTCATCTTAAATTCCTGGTTAGAACTGAACATTGGCCCTCTTCAGCCAGTCACTCCAGAGACTGAAAAGCGGCATACATCCTAACCACCCGGGTTCTTTAGGTTGTTGTATTTCTAGTCACTCATACTTTAACTGAATTTCTATTCTAAGCTGTAAAGACTAATCCACAGGAACTTTAATGCCTCTACACGGCCACAATCTAATTCATTCTCATCCTAGAAACTTTTGTTTATTCAAAATTTGACATAACATTCTTTGAATATCATAAATTTTATGACCCAGGGCAAAGTTCAGGAATCGTTCAATACTATATTTTGAAGCAAAGACTTCTTCCTTGGAGGGGAAGCCTTTGCCTTCCTGGACCTCTATATTATTGCTAAGCTTTTTATCTTACTGTAACTATGTTTATCCTACTTAACACCAGCCACATTGCTAGGAGTGAAACACTCATCTTTTTAAGCTTTACCAATATTCTATACTATATTTCTCTTTCATCTTTGCTCCACCATTAATTTTAAATGATAAATTAAATAATGAATGAGTGAATAAATGATTTCCTTGCCTCTTCTTACCTTATCGAGAAGTTGATTCTTTGTCTAGGAAACTCAGTGTTAATTGTAAGAGTATGAAACTACTCTTTTTTTTTCTTTTTTTTTT